>JAJJWX010004951.1:0-228900 GCA_023529315.1 Papaver bracteatum | reverse complement strand
TGGAGTTTGTGAACTCCAACCGGTTAACTTGAGTCGCGAACCATCGCGAACTTGAGTGGTTATGTCTAAAAACGATGTTTGTGAACTTATCTTAATAAACTAAGGAATGCTATTGCAAACCGTGGCTTTATAGTTCATGAATCGATTCAGTGAATCACATCGTTTTTGCTTCAATTGTGTCTTGTGTAGTACATGAGATCTCATAGCAATTGAACAACTCTCTAACTAGTTCATTTGAGTCATTTGGACTAGTTATGGTGAAGAAGAATATGGTTGATATGAAAGTTATCATTTGGCTAACCATTTGGTTAACTAATATTGAACCAACTATTGTACACGTTTGGGTACGGTTACACAAACCCAAAATCGTCAAGTACATGTGTGTATGACAAGCTAAGTTTTCGATCTAACGGTTGAGAAATATTAGCTTGTATCTAATCAGGTTTTCATCTAACGGTGAATATTGAATGCTTTGTTACTAAGCCAACATTGATTGCAAACCCGATTTGAAAGACTATATAAGGGAGAACTCTAGCAACTGGGAACCTAATCCCCACACATTCTGTGTGATACTAGTTTGCTAAGCTAGAGTCGATTCTCCTTTAACCTTTGGTTTTCTTCTTCTAAAACCAGGTTAACGACTTAAAGACTTCATTGGGATTGTGAAGCCAGACCGATACTACTTTTCTTGTAGTTGTGTGATCTGATCTTGTTGTTTCTATCGTACGAGTACAATTGTAATAATTGGCTTGAGATTTCTATCTCCGATAGGCAAGATATAAAAGTAATCACAAACATCTTCGTCTCATCGTTTGTGATTCCACAATAATCTTCTTCATTGCGTCGATTAAGTTTATTGTGAGGTGATTGATAAAACTGAGTTGTTCTTCGGGAATATAAGTCTGGTTTTATTGATTGGTTCTGTTCACCTTGATTTATCAAAAGACGGAACAAAACTCATAGGTTTATTCGTGGGAGACAATTTATCTATCTTGTAGACTTTTAGTGTGAGACAGATTTGTTTATTAAAGTCTTCGACTTTGGGTCGTAGCAACTCTTGGTTGTGGGTGAGATCAGCTAAGGGAATCAAGTGCGTAGTATCCTGCTGGGATCAGAGGCGTAGGAGCATAATTGTACCTTGGATCAGTGTGAGATTGATTGGGGTTCAACTACAGTCCAGACCGAAGTTAATTTGGAGTAGGCTAGTGTCTGTAGCGGCTTAATACAGTGTATGTTTAATCTGGACTAGGTCCCGGGTTTTTCTGCATTTGCGGTTTCCTCGTTAACAAAATTCTGGTGTCTGTGTTATTTCTTTTCCGCATTATATTTTGTTATATAATTGAAATAATACAGGTTGTGCGTTGTTCAATCAATTAGAATATCCGACCTTATTGGTTGTTGATTTAAATTGATTGACACTTGGATATTGGTCTTTGGTACCATCCAAGTTATCTCTCTTTGATTAAGACTCGCGAATCATATTTGCTTGAGTAAATCAAATTGAGAGATTGAGATAATAACTCTTTGAGATATTTTCTATTGATTGAGTCTAACTGTCTAGTTGATTCTCTAGAAAACAACTCGAAGTTGTCTATACAGATTGCTAATCGAAATATTGGGTGTGGTTGTTAGACCCCGCTTTTTCAAGTAGTGGTCTTGCGAGATCCAAGATATGTAAGGAGAATGACTGAAGTCTGAATTACTCGAAGGGTCGTCCAATCTTAAGTACATTGTAGTTTGAAGTCTAATAGTAGGCTAGTGTTTATACCTGCTTAACACAGTGAAGTGTTCAAACTGGACTAGGATCTAGGGTTTTTCGACAAGATTATAGTTTCCTCGTTAACAAAATTTATGGTATCTCGTGTTATTTCTTTTACGATTTTTTATTGTTATCTCTATGAAAGAATCATAAATAGTACATTAAACAACCTAGACAGTTTTTAAGCTCAAACTTTATGGAACCTGCAAGACTTGTTCTTGTGAATTTTTGTCTTGAAATATAGATTACATGACTTTAATTTGCTGGAATTCAATTCGTGTACAGTTCGGGTACATACTAGGTTGTTCTTGGATATTGATTTTTGAGGTCGTCCAAGGAACTTGTTTTATAATCAGGTTTAAGGATCTTCTTTGTGGACTTATACTTTTTGATTATAACAAGTAATTGTTCATATAGGTTCACGAACGAAAAAGTTTGTGTCTTACTCGGTACCCTTTATTTTTCAGGTTGCATTAGTAGAGGATAACGTGAATTTACACGTCATAAAGATAATGGTTGATTATTTGTAATACATGCACAAAATTATTTTCAGCATAACTTGATTAGCAAAGTCAGACAACCTCTTTTCACCTTTTCCATAAAAGTGTATATAACCTAAAATGACCACTACTTCTTAGATGCCTCCAAAATCATTAAGGTCACAATTAACCTGGATCGTCCTTTAACCGATTACTATTAAGAAAAAACATGATTCAGATAGGGAATTTAAAGCATATTTGTTCTAGCAAGAAGGACAACTAATCAATGAATTCCAAGTTATCAGCTGTACCTAAGGCCACGCTTTTCAAGTGTCATAAAGGTCACTTGTTCAAGTATGTCTCTTCACAACTTGCACGCTTTTAGGCACCTTAACACCCCCACAACCAATCAACATAACAACAATGAATCATAACTAATTGTGCAAGGGGGTGTGAATTCATCGTGATGCAACAATATGAGGAGATTAGATTTCAGAGGTCCAAAATATAAATATTTTAGACTTGAGTATTAAATTCGTCATATTTAGATTAGGTGAATATGTGACGAGGAATCACAATTTAATGTGCTTTACAAAGCCTTTATATCTGATTACATTTAGAATTATACTTAACACCTTATAGTTGCTCAAAAGTTAATTTAAACTTAAAACCCTCCAAAGGATCGCTTGAAACATGAGGTATTTGAATGATCACCGAAACTCAAGCGGTAACCTACTAATATCCTATAAATTATCAAGTGAGTAACCTAAAATACCTTTTTCCTAACACATTTTTAGTGTCAAAGCGATCATATATAATGTCCCCTCTTGTTAGGTTAATCATTTACCGCTTCACTAAAAGTTGCTCTTCTACTTCATCACTTTCAGTTCTATTTTAAATTAACCTATAATACCATCAAAGTGTGAAACATATAATTCCATAATAAAAGAGTATCCACATTTTCTTTTTGCCAACAGATCTTGTTATCAATTTTAATTTCTGCTTCCTAATTTACTTTATCAAACTCAATCAATTGCATTAGCAAATGTATAAATTTACCTTCGTGGATAAAAAATAACGCTTCCCACTTGTATATTTGGTAGTTTAATATCTAGATGTTTCGCTATGTTGTAATCCTTCTTTTGCATATAATAATTTCCTCTCGCTAAAATCAAATAAAAAAATCGATGAAATAAACTATAATATCAAAAATAACATAGATAAGAAAGATTACAGATCTATTGAAATCTAGGTTTTACCTCGAAGAGGTACTTTGAAATCTCGGTACTCTTTTCTCGACATAATTTTTTTTCCGATAATAAATGAAATATAAGAAAATATTAGGGTAATGAAGTTGTTGAGGGACAAATTAGGTATTGATATGCGAGTTAGATGTTGTAAGGATAAATATTCTTTTTGGTTTACTTACTCGGAGATTATTTTCGGCTGATCAATGAGAATAAGATAAACCATATGCAATAATGAATGAAAATTCATTACTCGGTTGAATGAATCTTTCTGTTTCGGATTCAATCACATCAGTTGATATATATTCTCCAAAGATATATCGGACCTAACACTTGCATAGCTAACTTAGTTAACCTTGCTTTATTTTATATATATGAGGTTTTTGTATTATTTTAGTGAATACGGTTTTTAAATAGAACTATATTATGGTTGTGTGTTTTTGTGTCATAAGAGTAGCTACTTTGTTTGTTTGTTTCTCCACATTTATTACTCCCATGTTTCATAAAAGTTCCTATTCATTTTAAAACTTTGTCTCATATAAATTGATCCTTTTAATTTTCATACGCTATTTTTCCGAATAAGTCCTTAGCAATAACTAGTGTTCTTAAAATTTTATTCTAAGAAATATAAAAAATTTAGTAGTTGTGTTTATGTCATTCATGTAGGTCTTTTAAAAATATTTCTAACTGATATCATTTACAAATATCTTCCTTTAAGTTTGTGAGCTATCCCAATTCAAAATTTTAACATGTAACGTTAGATAAGTAAAAATTAATCTCCATCCTCCTTACCTAAGAATTGTCCAAGATTGAAATAGCTCAACTTTTGTTAAACGTAAAAGTATTATTTAGGCTTTATGAAAAAAAATAATGATAAATTGTGGAAATAATGCAAGAATAATCATGCCAAGATATGCAATAATCTTATAATAATTCAAGATTTAAACTTAAATTTCTTCTAATGAAGGTCTTGGTAACATGAACATGATAAGTAATAATTCATAGATTTGGCTCGATCCCAATATCCCACGCTGTAACATAAGTTTTTTTCTTTTTCAAGAATCAAATATAGGTTAGAGCCATTAAATATAACTATATCGCCAATGTCATTAGAATACAATGGTTATTATTGATAATGATATCTCTATCTTTAAAGTGAGCATCCCAAAATCAAATTTATTATCTAATTTTGACTTAATTTGGTTAACCAAGCGAAATAAAGGATCAAACACGAATGTCATATGGAAAATGAGAATCTATGTAATATCCTAATTTTATAAGGACATCAACAACGAAAAATGTAGGAATTTGAAGATGTCGTTTTATAGCGAAGATGCAAGACTAATATTTACTTTTATAAGGACTTATAAAAATATTATAGAATCTATTATTTGGGAAGATACCATCTCTATAAAAATGAAGAAACCATTAGATTTTTGTTAGTTTTATATATTTTAAAAGACTTTTCTTTATCTTCTAATGAGCATGAATGTCAAACTTTTACTTTTCGATATATTTGCGTCTCCCAAAAGTTAGATATATTTGAAGATAAATGAAATAAACTATACTTTTTAATACGTTGTTTTAGATGGTGTTAAAATACTTTAATTCATAAGTACACATAATAAAAATAATGAATGGTGTTAATATATTTTAATTCATAAGTACGTAATTAAAATAATGAATCTAAATTTGAGATGACAAATCATAGATTAATTGCACTCCCTTAGGAAAAAAATAACATCACCGACATGGAATGCGAGTGCCTCGCTTGTACCTAATAACTTGGGTTCAAATCGTGAGCACCAAACTCTTTATCGGTGCTAAAATGATAAAATATAACCATGTTTTCATAGATTAAAAACTAAGCATGTAAATGGATAGCAGAATATTCGATTTCCGTCCTAGTACGTTCAAATCTTTAGGATATTATCACGAAATTTTGGATCAACTGATATCTTATCGAATATTCTTTTTAACGAAAACGTATATGGAAAAAGTATTATCCAATATCCGTTAAAGAATGCATATGCAAAAAAATAAAATTGAATTATATATTTAGTTGTTAACTTGATAAGATTTGGAAACATAGAAATAAAAATAGGGGTATTATGGAAGAACAAGAACAAAAGTAGTTTTGTTGGTTGTAAGAAAAGCGGAGAATTTTTCAATTTTGGTAAAATAAATTGACTTATATATATATATATATAAACTAGGGTATGACCCGTCGTAATGTCCTCGATTTTAATTCATGTGACCATGTGTTGAGCTTTTTGTTTTCTATTATTAAGAACTAAACAACTCATATAAACAAAAGTCACCCACATTAGGCTTTATTTTCTTAGTTTATGCCAATAAAATCATTAATCTCAACATTAAGACGGTTCACTCAATTTGGACTCCTAACATATTGGAAAATTTGGGTACAGGAGTATGAAAAATCGGAGAACTAAAAGAATGATGCATCACCCACTTCAAGGTATTGCGATTCTTTTTCAAACATTTCGACCATTCCGAAAAAAAATCGAAAAGAAAGTTTATATTAAGAAGAAATATCCAACCGGATACAAGAGATAGTCTAGACTATATTACATGTGAATAGCTTGCTCCCAATTAAGCAAGACTTGAGAGCTATTAATAAATCTAAATGTATCTCTTTCATAGCTCCATGAAAATAAGAGTCCCATTTTAATGTGAATCATAATATCATATACAGACTTGTGTCTTCCCCAAACACCTTGTTGTTTCTTTCCTCGCAAATAATCCAAAAACAAAGTGCATAATGCATTATCCTCCAAATCTCTCGGATTTTCCAAATCATAACATTCCATTCCCATACTTCAAATAATCAGACATTCAAGGTGGAAAAGGCCATGAGACATGAAAATCTTTGATGAAATATTTCTAGATATCGAAAGTAGTTTGGACATGGAAAACATGTGATCGCATTTTCTTCCTGCCATATTACACATAACATAAGTTGTACTTTCTATCATCGCATCCTCTATAAGTCAACATATCTCTAAGTATGCAAAGATTTATTAAATGCGACCCACAGTGAGGAAACTTACTTTAGAGGGGGTGAACTTCTTCCATAAGTATTTCTTTAAGTTACATTCTTCTATGACACCGGGACAGAGCCTCACATAGCAAATTTTAGTAGAGAATTGATTGAAATTTTTTACCTCATCTTCTCCATCTCGCCAAAAAACAGAACTGCTCCCAAGTCTCTTCTCAACAAATCCCATTCAAGCCTATCATTTGCATTCAAAAGAAGCTTAAAATCACCCTCCCCTATCCGCCACTTAATCATCTCAACCCACCGATGCTTGCTTATTTAAACTTGCTTTAAAAATAACGGGGAATAAATCCTTAAGGCATCCATTTGTTAGCCATTTATCATGCCGTGAATCTTATACATTTTCCATTACCTAGTTTGAATCTCAAATGAAATATCACAACGAAATACTTTTTCAGATACAATGAATCCCTAACGACGTTGTTGGATTCAAGAGTTGTACTCTATTAACCTAACCAAGAACACATATTATGGATTACGATGATGCTTAGAGGGAAAAGAAATCAGAGAATTTGATGTGTTTTTTCCTACTTGAATGAGAATAAATCATCACTACTTATAGGGAACTCATTCTATTGGAGATGCCTCTTCACTTCAATAGATACCAATAGTGTTTAATGGGAATGGATATGTCTTATGTGAACCATCACACCTTTGAGATGCCTCTTCATCTCCAACAAAACATCCATTGACCTATTCACCGAGATGATCCTCAATCGAAGCGGCAAACCAACAACAAAAATCATTTTTATTTTCTATGATGTTGAAAATATCTAACATAACATACACCACCAAATGAGCCAATCATGCCATTTAAAAATAATTTAAATGGTTATCATACCATGATATTATCCTCGAAGTAATTCGTGAGACGGATGGTAGGACCCTCTTCACATTCCCAATCTCTTTGGTAGAGTTACTTCCTCTCTCTACCATTATATCTCTATATGTATTGATAACTCGGTAGGGATCATGGTTAATAACCTAAAAGGTAAACGTAAAATTATATTTTAAATAAAAAAATAATGATCCAATTAATAAATTAGTGAATTATTTTTATCTACAAAGGTATATATATATATATATATATATATTTGTATTTGTAAATGAGCACTTCGTATATAAAATTGATGTTATACATGACATCTCACAGATAATACCAAGTGACTTTAGAATTACTCTTCAAGTAAAAGAAAAATGAGCCAATTATCCATGCGACAAATTTGTAAATGAGCGTTGCTACATAAAATTAATTTTATAGAACATCAGATTACGAGATTTTTAAGATCGAGCTAGGCGATCTGCTCTAATAGGTCTTAGTTCCTTGGTAATGACTTCTCATTGGGTATATATGTTCACTATAAAGTTCAAGTATTATTCACTATACCAAAAAATAATGCGACTAGCATTTGAGCTAGACAAATGGGGAAAAAGAAGTAACACCGACTCCACAATGGATTTTATAAGGGCGTCAAAGGGAATATATAGATCTTCTCTTCCCATTTTCATATTTTGCTTATAAGCTTGAAAGAAATTCTTGCAAACGATCGGATCGGTGTACTTACGAGATGAGATTAGCTTGCATTATATAACCTTAAGGATAAAGTTTATCCAATAAAGACAAAAAAATACCTACGGGTAATGACCAATTTATATAACTTTATGGCAAAACATCTTAAGAAATTTTTTGCAAATAAACATGTTAATCTTTACTTATTTCAAAAATAAGATACTAAGTCGAGGAACTAATCAAGATATAACCATTGATAATTTACCATTATCTTAGAAAAATACAAAACTTATGCACTTTATCTTTGCCCGGCAAACCAAGTAAAAAAACTTGCGATTGTTACCAAACTTTATCACGAGTAATATAGCGTGATGATAATGGTGTGGGTTTAGAATAGATTGTTAGTGTGCATATAACATAACTTAGGTATTGACTCCATGTATTCAAACTGGCAAGATATGTATTGCAGTTTCGATTCCAAGTCGTCAACTGGGAATGGACGATCATAGGCATCCAAATAGTAAATCTGTGTACCACCTAAAAATGCCCTTGATCATCATTGTTCGGACAAAAATTAGGTTAGTCAATGCTCAAATGCACTTTGTCTAGAGAATACGAACTCTATTCTCGGATTTGCTTATTACATTTCCAATGTGATGTTTTTGGGATGACAATGTACAATTTCTCTCATGAATAAGTGAATGTGTCAATATATGAATAACTCACATATATATGACTTAAAACCACACTTTGGCAGTTGATGATTAAAGGAAAATGGTGAAAAAAGGCCACATTATGGACGACTTTTCACCAAATTAGATACCAAAAAAAACTATCATGTCAAGAAGAGCAAAGAGATCCACTTAAATAAATTTATATATAAGCAAAACAACTTTTTGTATCTATTACAAATCCCTAAAGCAATGTACTCATGTGTAACCAAAGTATGAAAAAGAAAATAATCGAGAATAAATAAATAATTAAGATAAACTCACTTTGAAAGAAAGAGAATTTCCTTCTTCTATAAGAACCAAACCGATCGATAGTTGAAGATACCTCATAACTTACTGTAAAACGGATTTAACAAATTAGAAAACATTAGTTTAAATACTTTATAATTATTTACTCCATGATATAACTAATAACAACAAACCCAAGTCAAGCGAGTTCAAAATTTCTATTCAATAAGCTTAATGAACATTATTATACTTACCTCGCATGATAGGTGCATCTTGGATAGTGCACAAATGAACTCTCTTTGTCTCACATGGGCGTGAATCGATAAGTTCAAATCGAATACCAAAAAATATATGAAAATACCTCTCACGATAAGTTAACAACAAATTTGAACATAGTAAAATTAAAAAGGAAAGCTTGGTGAAGCGAGATATATACCTTGCTAATCTATTAACTCGAATGGATGCATTTCTTGATGATCTATGAATGCACAAATAGAAGATGTTAAAACTCCTTATGATCTTTAAAATATAGTTCCTTGGTATCCAACTTGGAACAATGGATTATCATCTCAAATGCTTGCCTTGAAGTAATTGTTTCTCCCGAAAACAACCATGAACCTAATTTGTCGACATAATCGATGTTATACAAAAGTTTACTATGAGTCTGTGCATCACTAGGTATGTTGAGCACTCCTAAACTTGAATAAGAGGATATTAGATGGTTCCCTTAACTTTATCACATATCCACCACTTCGTGAAGCAGATCTTGGTGGAACTCGATGATGACAAAGATAACTTCCGGAAGAGGATGGGGGTTGTTAGTTTCTTTTATATGTTTACAAACCAATCAATCCTGGTATCGATTTAAGAAGTATCATCTATTTATTACCTAGATATTTTTTAATATAGAGCCCGGGCCATTACTACAACTGGAATTGGTGCATGATCAATGCCATGTTGGTCCAAGTTTGCTTATCTCGCTCGTATGCCACCCCACATAGTAGTTTTCACATTTACTCCATTGTACATAAAAAATAGATGCCCAAGATCAACACTTTACAAATTGTTGAAATGAGCATCATGTCTATAACCTCCAATATTATGGATATTTAGATGAACATTTTAGCACACTTGTACCTCAAGTTTGGGAGACTAGGTTACGATAATGGATTGTTGTCCATTTCAACCACAAGATTCAATTTGATGAGTGATTAAGTTACACCCTCAAATTTCCATATAAGAATGACCCTATGTAACTGATTTCCCCGTCACAAATAAAAATGTCGATAAATATTTGGAGAAGCGATCAAAAATTCATCATCGATGAACATGTAATTGGCGCTACTTATTACATTTTCATCTATCATGAATTGTCCAATCTTGTGAACTTATGGTCCCCATAAAGTCCACTTCATTTCATGTTTGAGAAATCATGATTGAAGTTATCCAACCTCTTCCACCATGTTAGTCACCGATTGAAGATCTTGTGGGTGGTTATTGGTAAGGTTTTGAGGCTACCAGTGATTTGGGTTATTGGCTGATCAACAAAAAACTTGAATGGTGAGTGCTACTTACTTTGTCATCGATCGTGAAGACATCATTCGGCTCCATGAAATCTAACTGTTTTTTCAACTCATTTGAATAACCTAAATGAGTGTGCTTAGAGTTATCTCAATTGACAACATATTTGAATAGTTGCCACATTGGTATCATAACAAATGATTACATGAATGACAACCATTTCAAATAATAGAATTCAATCGAGGCGATGTTGGTTTGTTTACAAATCTGTCGTTCTTTAACAACAACAAAAATCAATCAGATCTGAAAAGTAAAAAATAAAAACAAATATAAAACCAAAAAATATGAAATATATAGTATCAAAATTAGAGAAACTTACATGAGCGTATGAATCTCCATAGAGAAAAAAGGATATTAATTGGTAGGCACTTTGAACTCGTGCAAAGTAACATTTTGGAGGTTTATGTAGTCGAACATTTCAAGGGTAGGTAAGCAGATATGATGGTGCAATTGAGGGTAGCTTTTATTCTAGTAACGATGAACAATTGATAGTTATTCAAGTTTGAATCAAAAGTAATAATGATTGTGCTAATTGATTTCATTCATTCTGAGATGAAAAGATGGAGTTAATAAAATCGCATTAATGGAATATTACTTTTGATAAGCGTAGCGGATATGAATAGTCAATAAAATCGTACTAATGGTATATTACTTTCAAAAGCGTAATGTGATGGGAATCAAAGGAGAGAAACAATCTCGTAAGTTGGATGAGGGCGAGGATGGGGTGTATTGTAAGCCACGATTTATTTCGCTTCACTTTCGTGCATTTTGAAAGTAATGAGAACCATCGATTGCTTGGGAAAGGCAATTCAAAACCGTCGGATTAGGCCAAAACCATTTATTTTTGTAAGATAGATATAATTTAATGTAATAATTTATGAAGTGAACTTTACTATCGGATATTATCGGATAAGATGGGATATCCAAATTGCTATCGAAAAATGATATATGTAAATTATTTTTGAAAATACCATAATATTTTTGAAAACCTCCAACTTTTTAGAGATTTTAGAGTCACTAATATACTTCTACCTATGTTTACATACAAAATTCTCACCAAAATAATGAAACTCGGAATTGGTAGAGAATATTACGCATTAAGTGTTATTAATCTATGGAAGAAGTCATTATCAAGTTTTTGGTAGTAACTTAACCATGCTAGTGGCAAGTTAGGTGCAAAAAGATATTTAATATTAGAATTGTTGATCAATGTGGAGACTACCCATATTTACATCAAGTGAGGCACCAACATTCAACTTTTTGTAACTGACTAAATTTGTCCTTTTTTTCGATTGTGTGTTATTGTACGCTAATTCCGGTAGAATGGTGAGCTACCAAACTTCACACCGATTTCATCACTATATTGATATCTTGAGTGCTAATTCTCAATCATGAAGGTGGCGTCTATAGATGAAAACCTCCTTCTTGTAGTTTGATTTACAATTAGCACAATTCTTTCACAACAACAAGTCCATAGAAACACACCATCATTAACAAGTGGATCATAACAAGTTCTAAGAAAAGTTGAAATCATTCAAGGTTTACAAGCTACTAAACAAGAAAGAGAAAATTTCAGATTCAAGTAGAGCAACAAGATAAGGAGCTGAATTATATATATACAAGTTGAAGACTTATGAACAAGATTATCAAAAGGTGAGAGTTATTGGAGTTTATTAAATCGAGACAATACAAGTTTGTGAAGAATCAAGCGGTAAAGTACTTCTCCACGCCATGGTTGTTTCATATTATGTTTTATTTTCACTCTTTATCTTTCTTCTTGTCTCTAAGGGAAAAAAAGAAAAAAGAAAATACATATATAAGAAGAAGAAAAATGAGACAAGAGAATCTTTTTTTATTGTTTTTAGTTTTTATTTATTAAGCCGTGGAAAGGACATATATATAAAGAAATCTCAAAGGACAAGGATTTTAAGGAAAAATTTACAAATTGTCAAGGATCTAAGAAGTTCAAGAGTTTATAGCAATAGTTGAAGCCAAGACAAGATACCAAGAAAATGAAGACAACCAAATTAAAACTTTTTCTATTAGATGTTTGGGAGAGTGGTGTTATCATTATTTCCGATACGATGTGAAGGTGAGTGAGTAATCCCATCCTCGCATAGTGGTTGATTTTCTTTCTTAGAGATCGTCGGAAAAATGGTTTTTCAAAAGGGTAAAAGATGTGGGTTTTAAAATATTATTTCTAAGTTGTCCTTCCCGCCATTCAACGCTGTTGCGATTTATCTCTTCATTCCTTCATGCATACATGTGAGAACCATAAAGTGCGCTTTTTAAGTGCAATTTCATAAAACCCTATTGGTGAGGCGGTCAAGGCTAAATGATTTTTGGTTGAGCTCTCGAACCCGAATTCTTTCATATGGCATAGGTGGAACGATCACATTTCCTTTGATTAATCGCATTTTCCACTTGAATTTTCTCTTGTACTTCGACTTTGACATTAGATTGAGAATCTTTATGTCCTCCTAATTCTTTGATGCTTGCGACGCTGAAAGCTTTGAAGTTAGAGTAGGTTTTGTAGGTATATCACTTGTAAACCCTCACAAGATTATAAATCATCCAAATAGGGACACCTAGGGGTTTAAATGCTTGTTATACATGCTAAGTGTAACCATATTCTCGACTTAAAAGGAGATGTACATTATATGAATAGTTTAGTTTGATTTGCTCGAGGACTAGAAGAGTTTAAGGGTGAGGGAATTTGATTATAATATATTGTTTATGCTTTTATTGTTATTTTTCTTGTAAATTATGTATTTTACACTTGTTTTTGAGTTATTAGGTACTTTGAGTTATGCAAAGGAAAATAAGAAGAAATCATCCAAATTTGAGCCCAAATGGCAAAAAGGTCATTTCACAAAGACCAATAATATTGGGATCCTAGTCAAGGTTAAAGGGCAAATCTATTTTGAATGAGTATTAAAGATGCACTAATTGAGGTTAAGGGATTCGAATTGGGTGGCTTTTATCAAAGTGTTGGGGTGTCGTAATAAAGTCCCAATTTTATATGGCCTAATTAGGTCAAAATCGTAGAGAAGAAGTTCTTATTTTTCTTTTTCTTCATGAGCAGCGATATTCGTAATTCACCTAAAAAGGATAAGTTGAAATTGAGAGACGGAAAGATGAAATGGGTTAGCTGATGCAGTAGAGGACAAGATATCGTGGTTTTAAATGAATTATTGTCGTTGTTGAATTCGATAGAAGATGTTTCCGAGAGATGGGTCTTTATGGTTGTTGATTATTATGAACTGTTCAAATTTGATTTGGGTTCGAGTTGAGTCTGAATTTGAAGATGATACTATTGATTTTTAGTGGGTCAAAATCAAGAAAATACAGAAAGAAAAGAAAACTGGAAGTTTTGCTATAAAGATTAAAATAGGTTTGTGGTTGTAGCTTAAGATGGAATTGATGATGGAGGTTCATGAGATTTCAGAGATTGAGATGAATATGTTGAAGAATGAAGCGATGAGAATAAAAGGTTTAGTTGATGATGCTAATGAACTGAAGTTTGAAGTTGTTGCATTAATGGTGCTAAATGAATGGAAGAAAAGAAAGAAAGTTTGAAAATGCGGGGTCTAACAACCACACCCAATGATTCGTCTGGAAACTGGGAGAGGACTTACTCCAATATACTTTCTAGAGAATCAACTAGACAATCCAGATCAATCTAGAGAAAAGTATATACAAGAGTTTATATCTCTAACACTTAATTCAATCTCAATCAAAGAAATAGAAATTTGCGAGCCCGATTGAATATAAGAGAAGTACTTGAACGATCTTTTAAAGACCAATGTTCAAGGATCAATCAATTTCAACGAGAATGTTTCAATGATTGAAATCGGAGTTTAGACAATATAACCATTGGGGGATATAAACATTGTTGTGGTAACACATATATGTATAAGTCCTTAGCACTTGAACTGAAGTTTGTGAACTTT
The DNA here is from genome assembly GCA_023529315.1 of Papaver bracteatum. Taxonomy (NCBI): domain Eukaryota; kingdom Viridiplantae; phylum Streptophyta; class Magnoliopsida; order Ranunculales; family Papaveraceae; genus Papaver; species Papaver bracteatum. The sequence goes on along the minus strand of JAJJWX010004951.1, from coordinate 214,333 downwards.
GTTGATCAAGTGAAACCAGAACTTGATCAACCAACTCTGTTCGCGAACGTGCGTAGTTCTCGAACCCGAGAATTTCTGCTAGAGTTGTATCTCGGTTTCAGTCCGCGAACTGACGGAAGTTCTTGAACCCGAGAATTTATGCTGGAGTTTGTGAACTCCAACCGGTTAACTTGAGTCAACGAACCCAGTCCGTGAACTTGAGTGGTTATGTCTAAAAATGATATTTGCGAACTTATCTTAATAAACTAAGGAATGCTATTACAAACCGTGGCTTTATAGTTCATGAATCGATTCGAGTGAATAACATCATTTTTGCTTCAATTGTATCTTGTGTAATACATGAGATCTTATAGCAATTGAACAACTCTCTAACTAGTTCATTTGAGTAATTTGGACTAGTTATGGTGAAGAAGAATATGGTTGATATGAAATTTATCTTTTGGCTAACCATTTGGTTAACTAGTATTGAACCAACTATTGTACACGTTTGGGTACGGTTACATAAACCCAAAATCGTCAAGTACATGTGTATATGACAAGCTAAGTTTTCGATCTAACGATTGATAAATATTAGCTTGTATCTAATCAGGTTTTCATCTAACAGTGAATATTGAATGCTTTGTTACCAAGCTAACATTGATTGCAAACCCTGATTTGAAAGACTATATAAGGGAGAACTCTAGCAACTGGGAAACCTAATCCCCACACATTCTGTGTGATACTAGTTTGCTAATATAGAGTCGATTCTCCTTTAACCTTTGATTTTCTTCTTCTAAAACCAGGTTAACGACTTAAAGACTTCATTGGGATTGTGAAATCAGACCGATACTACTTTTATTGTAGTTGTGTGATCTGATCTTGCTTTTTATATCGTACGAGTACAATTGTAATAATTGGCTTGAGATTTCTATCTTCGATAGGAAAGATATAAAAGTAATCATAAATATCTTCGTCTCATCGTTTGTGATTCCTCAATAATCTTCTTCGCTGCATCGATTAAGTTTATTGTGAGGTGATTGATAAGACTGAGTTATTCTTCGGGAATATAAGTCTGGTTTTATTGATTGGTTCCTGTTCACCTTGATTTATCAAAAGACGGAACAAACCTCACAGGTTTATTCGTGGGAGACGAATTTATCTAACTTGTAGACTTTTCTGTGTGAGACAGATTTGTAAAGTCTTCAACTTTGGGTCGTACCAACTCTTATTTGTGGGTGAGATCATCTAAGGGAATCAAGTGCGTAGTATCCTGCTAGGATCAGAGGCGTGGGTGCATAATTGTACCTTGGATCATTGTGATATTGATTGGGGTTCAAATACAGTCCAGACCGAAGTTAATTTGGAGTAGGCTAGTGTCTGTAGTGGCTTAATACAATGTATGTTTAGCCTGGACTAGGTCCCGGGGTTTTTCTGCATTTGCGGTTTCCTCGTTAACAAAATTCTGGTGTCTGTGTTATTTCTTTTCCGCATTATATTTCGTTATATAATTGAAATAATACAGGTTATGCGTTGTTCAATCAATTAGAATATCCGACCTTATAGGTTATTGATTTAAATTGATTGACACTTGGATATTGGTCTTTGGTACCATCCAAGTTATCTTTCTTTGATTAAGACTCGCATATTGTATTTTCTTGAGTAAATCAAATTTAGAGATTGAGATAATAACTCCTTGAGATATTTTCTATTTATTGAGTCTAACTGTCTAGTTGATTCTCTAGAAAACAACTCGGAGTTGTCCATACAGTTTGCTAATCACAATATTGGGTGAGGTTATTAGACCCCCGCTTTTTCAATTGGTGTCAGAGCAGGCAAACACGTTTAAGACCTTACAAGTCTGTGTTTGTAGCGATCTGACTCTATGGACAGAGGTGCTATCTCAATAAACGCACCACCAGTCTTCGATGGCACTAATTACTTATGGTGGAAAATTGCTATGCGAGCTCTTTTTCAAGCACGTGATTTTTAATCATGGGTATATGTTGTTAATGGCTATGATCCTCCCATAGTGGCAGTTAGAAACGTGAACGTTCCAAAGATTATTGGTGAATACACCCCTGCCGAAATTCTTGTTGCAAAGCAAAATTCAGACGGTTTGAATGCGATCGTACATTCCATTACCCCAAATATTCAGCACCATGTGTTTAATTGCACTAAGTCATAAGAAGCTTGGGATATCTTAGCAACCGTATTTGAAGGTAACACCAGTGAAAAGGAATCTATCCTTCAAAACCTTAATTCCTATTGGGAAAACCTTCGTATGGCATATGAAGAAACATTTGATGAGTTTAATCACAAAGTGTCTGAAATTGTTAATGCATCTTTTGCATTGGGTAAGACTATTCCTGAAAAGGACATTGTGATAAAAATTCTCAGATCACTGCCATCTAGATACGATGCTAAGAAGCATGCCATCGTTGAGGGAAATAACCTAGATACTCTCTCTAGAAATACACTGGTTGGAAAGCTTAAGATCTTTGATCATGAACATTCATCCAAATCTAAGGATGTTGCGTTCAAAGCACTAAAGGACACTAAATTACTTGATAAAAGTAAAAAGTGTATATATCTGAAAATGATCACTCTGAGACAGATTCATCAGATGAAGATCTTGACAAATCAGTCTCGATGATCACAAGACAGTTTAGGGACCTTCTATTGAAGAAAAGTAAACGGTTCTCCAGAGATAAGCCAAAGGCATCAGTCAAACTTCATAATCGTGTTCCTCCTAAAAATAGGGGTATTGATGAAACTGATGATGATGATACGCCTCATTGATTTAAGTGTAAAGGTTTTGGTCATTTTGCTAATGAGTGTCCAAATCGAAGAAAATACACTGGGAACAAAGGTCTTGCTGCAAGTCTTGATGAAATGTCTGACATCTATGATTCTAATGAAGACGAGAAATCAAGTGTTTCTATTCTTGGTGAAAATATTGATTTTGATAATTGTAGCAATACACACATCAATATTGATATTCTTTCAGAAGATAATCCAACTATTCTGGAAGACAAAGTTGATCCAATCCTTGGAAACACTGTTTATAATATCTCAGGTCCAAATATGTGCCTAGCTGCTTGCACATTCCAGAAGCCTGATATTTATCCAAGTGTGACATGCTCATATTGCTTATTAAAGGGTCATGAACTCTCTAGGTTCTACAAGTTCAAACACCAACAAAGGCATGTCAACAAACTTCAATGAAGTGAAAATCATCTAGCAAGAAAGCTTAAACTTGCTCAGAAGACCGCTGAGGTATGTAGGATTTTATCTTCGTCTAAGAAGTTAGTTTCCAAGGATAAATCAAGACCATTTGAGAAGAAATTATAGTCAAATTGTTTTGATAGACAGAGGTCTGTGGATTCCTCCCAAGAGGATATTAGTGGAAAAATTGTTGTTCACCACAACGCAACTTGATTGTGTTGTTCTTAAAATCTTGTCTCATGTGCCTGATCAAAAGAGACAATGATTTTGTACCTCTCAAGTTTTAGGAAATTTTTTTTTTCTTCTTTTCTTAGATGTGTTTTCTTTTTGTCAATCAAACAAAAGAAAAGGGTATTATCGATAATTTCACTCTTTATAGGGTTGAGAATTGATCGTTTACGAACCTGTTAAAGGTTTCGAACCCTAAATTCCTTTTCCTTCTCTAAAGCCTCTTTTTATCTCAAGGCTACTTGTTAAGCTAATTGTGAATTCCTCTCACAAATCCATACATTCATGGACGCTCCAAGAATGATGTCTTCTGATGAAAAAAAAAGGTAATGTGATTGTTAAGCCATCAATCGTGAAGGAAAACGAAAAATCTCCATTGCCTCCTATCTTCAAAAGAAAAATAAGGAATATGAGGAAGCCAAGAGCTGTTCCTTCAAACCCTCAGAAGTTTTCTGATGTTCTTGAAGTGTTGAAGGAGCTGCAAAAGGAGATTCAACAAGTAAAGGATTTTGTGTATAAGACTCATGAGATTCAGAAGGCCCTAGTTCGACAACAACAACCAAGAATGTTCATCGATATAAACTCCTTTCTTAATGAACCATATGTTCCAATGGCTGCTGACGATAAGGAGTTCGGGGACGATAATGAATTCTTCAAAGGTCTTAATGTCTAGTAAATATTCTATTTTTCTCTTTTATTTAGAAGAATAACTAGTGTTTTGGAATAGCTTTTATTGTGATTACACATAGTTATATCCAATGTTTTTTCATCTTCTTGTTTTTATATTTATTGATTTAATCTCTAAACTTGTTTGGAATATGATGGTTGCAGTATTAATCTTTTGATTTTATATATTGCAATATTTTGATGGGATATGTGTGTTTACGTCCGTGAATTTGATTGTCCCATATTTTGTCAAAAGTAAAGTCGTTCGTGAATTGATATGCAAATATTTATAAAAGGATGAATAGACTTTTGACAAACACAAAAGTTAAGCCTATATTGTCAATTATTGATGTAAGATAGGTTAAAATCTTTTGTGATTCAAGGATTATGTCTATTGTGTGTCATTTTGAAAATGGTGATGGAAACATAAAATGAATCCTTGCTTATTCCACGGTAAAAGGTCGATCCTCCGATCCACATTTTGTGTAAATATTGTGTTGTTCCATGAAGTGTCTTATGTTGAGCACTAAAACAACAAAATTTTATTGCTTTGTGATAGCTTAGTTGTTGTTCCGTAAGATACTTTATGTTGAACATTTTGGGCTAAATAAATCATCTTGTGTGGTTATTTATTTATCACTCAATAAGTCTTCTTATGTATGAGCATTTCTTTGACTGGGTTGGTTATTCGTGATTAACTTAGTCACTTCTCTATAGAAGTTCTTATGTCGAGTGAGGCCAATTAAATTGATTACTTTTGTAATTAGTTTGGTTGAGTATGGCAATTAGATTATTTGCAAATTTTCTTGTGATTAATCTAATTGACTTATTAAGTCTCTATAAGTTTACTTGTGTTGAGAATATTTAGTCAAATTAATCTTGCTTCACTTTGGTTAATTTGATTGAATATTCCTTGTTGGATTCCAAATTCATACTTGTATGTAATTTGTTGAGTCTAAAGAAATCCTTCTTTTCTCTTGACATATTATGGGGGAGAGTTCTTTTGAACTTGTGCTTAATTTCCAAATCTTTGTGGGGAGTGCGGCTGTGGAATATTATAGGGGTTATCTTGCGTCTTTATGAACTCCTTGATGAATGCATTTAGCTTCGGATTTATGATTGCATCTAAATAAGATGATATACATTTACCTTTGGTCATGAAATATCTCTTACGGAAATTTCATTAGGATCCCGTTCTTGTACCTTTGCCAATTTTATTGACAAAAAGGGGGAGAATTAATATGTAGTTCACACTACAAATACATATGGTTTTCAGATCATTATGTAAGGGGGAGTGGTTTCCATGTGAGATGGAGTATTGACTAAGGGGGGGTGAAGTATCACCATAATATTATTGTTGAAGTTGTGATGCAATTGGACTTTGACGCTGTGTAATAATACTATGACACTGTATAACAATGATTGAGAACCGATGCTTTTCTCATTGTTATAGCTACGGATTTTCAACAACGATGATGCTAAACTTACAACCTTTGGGATCATTGGACTTCTTGGAAGTGACGAAGATTTCGAGTATTGTTGAAGATTAGACATGTGGAATAGGAGCTACAAAGTTTATTTATATATTTTTTGCATTCCATATGTATTAATAGTTTTGTCACTAAAATTGACAAAGGGGGAGATTGTTAGAGCATTGCTCGGTCGAACTCGCATGCGTTGCTATCTCAAGCATGTTTGTCAATGTTAGTGATCAAAACTATAAAGTCTTGATTTCTAGTCTACTATAGCTAAGGTCTCAGACTAGGATAGAAAGTGTAGTTGATCTGAAGAACTCCATGGGAATCATCATACAATATGAAGGACTACTCAAGGAACCAGTGGATCTTCATTGACTAAAAGGTATGTGGAGACTTGAACTTATCTATCACTCAAAAGTCTATCTACTCTATCTCCTATCTTGAGACAAAAGTCGTATTACTATATAGACTAAGAATATACACATGTGATATTTCGATCTAAGTATATCCCGCTTATCTTTTTCTCGAAATATGTGTTGGTAAAGCTTCCGATTTAGCCAAGTTCATTTTTACCTAGTGACGAAAGTCATGTTAAGTTTCAATCATTTTGGAAATCGCTCTGACGAAAAATAGTTTGTGAATAACGACTATATAACGCCCCCTGAGAATGTTTCAATGATTGAAATGAGAGTTTAGAAAATATAACCATTGGGGGATATAAACATTGTTGTGGTAACACATATATGTATAATTCCTTAGCACTTGAACCGAAGTTTGCGAACTTTGTTGATCAAGTGAAACAAGAACTTGAGCAGCCAACTCAGTCCGCAAACCTGCGTAGTTCTCGAACCCGAGAATTTCTGATGGAGTTGTAGCTCAGTTTCAGTACGCGAATTGACGGAAGTTCTTGAACCCGAGAATTTCTGCTGGAGTTTGTGAACTCCAACTGGTTAACTTGAGTCCGCGAACTTGAGTGGTTATGTCTAAAAACGATGTTTGTGAACTTATCTTAATAAAATAAGGAATGCTATTGCAAACCGTGACTTTATAGTTTATGAATCAATTCGAGTGAATCACATCGTTTTTGCTACAATTGTGTCTTGTTTAGTACATGCGATCTCATAGCAATTGAACTACTCTCTAACTAGTTCATTTGAGTCATTTGGACTAGTTATGGTGAAGAAAAATATGGTTGATATGAAAGTTATCATTTGGCTAACCATTTGGTTAACTAGTATTGAACCAACTATTGTACACGTTTGGGTACGGTTACACAAACCCAAAATCGTCAAGTACATGTATGTATGACAAGCTAAGTTTTCGATCTAACGGTTAAGAAATATTATCTTGTATCTAATCATGTTTTCATCTAACGGTGAATATTGAATGCTTTGTTACCAAGCTAACATTGATTGCAAACCCTGATTTGAAAGACTATATAAGGGAGAACTCTAGCAACTGGGAAACCTGATCCCCACACATTCTGTGTGATACTAGTTTGCTAAGATAGAGTCGATTCTCCTTTAACCTTTGGTTTTCTTCTTCTAAAACCAGGTTAACGACTTAAAGACTTCATTGGGATTGTGAAACCAGACCGATACTACTTTTCTTGTAGTTGTGTGATATGATCTTGTTGTTTCTATCGTACGAGTACAATTGTAATAATTATCTTGAGATTTGTATCTCCGATAGGCAAGATATAAAAGTAATCACAAACATCTTCGTCTCATCGTTTGTGATTCCTCAATAATCTTCTTCGCTGTGTCGATTAAGTTTATTGTGAGGTGATTGATAAAACTGAGCTGTTCTTCGGGAATATAAGTCTAGTTTTATTGATTGGTTCATGTTCACCTTGATTTATCAAAATACGGAACAAACCTCATAGGTTTATTCGTGGAAGACGAATTTATCTATCTTGTAGATTTTTCTGTGTGAGACAGATTTGTTTATTAAAGTCTTCGACTTTGGGTCATAGCAACTCTTGGTTGTTGGTGAGATCAGCTAAGGGAATCAAGTACGCAGTATCCTGCTGGGATCAGAGGCGTAAGAGCATAACTGTACCTTGGATCAGTGTGAGATTGATTGGGGTTCAACTACAGTCCAGACTGAAGTTAATTTGGAGTAGGCTAGTGTCTGTAGCGGCTTAATACAGTGTATGTTTAATCTGGACTAGGTCCCGCGGTTTTTCTACATTTGCGGTTTCCTCGTTAACAAAATTCTGGTATCTGTGTTATTTTTTTTCCGCATTATATTTCGTTATATAATTGAAATAATACAGGTTGTACGTTGTTCAATCAATTAGAATATCCGACCTTATAGGTTGTTGATTTAAATTGATTGACACTTGGATATTGGTCTTTGGTACCATCCAAGTTATATCTCTTTGATTAGGACTCGCATGTTGTATTTTCTTGAGTAAATCAAATTGAGAGATTTAGATAATAACTCATTGAATTTTTTTCTATTTATTGAGTCTAACTGTTTAGTTGATTCTATGATCAACACATCTTTAAGATCAACAATCAAACTTTTTATTAATTGAGTTTAGAAATTTTTACAAGAAGGAAACGAAATCAAGAATACAACTACTGTTCTAGACTTTCTCTCTCCTCAAAACCTTTTCTCCACTCTAAAAAGATCTCTCCCTCTTTCTAAGCCTGCTCGGCTCTTTATAGGGTATTAAATAGTGGATGACAACTAAGTTGTCCTTTATTTTCGGATCTAGCTTGCGATATTCTCGCAGGTATACAAATGCTAAATTTCGCAACATTCCTAAATCTCGCTAGGTCTTCACATCTTTCTCGTGTTTAAGATGTCGTCATCTGTCATGTCATTTATGTAATAATTCTGCGATATTTGCAAGTGTATCGTTATTGACAATTTTGCAAGTGTGCAATTGTGGCGATATTATGATGCTACATCTTGCCTCTTCTCATGTATTCTCTGCGAAGGGGAGAATGCCATGAGAATTTGTACTTCAAAATGCCGCAGCTGTTCATTTTTCCATATTCTTCTGTACTAATATGATTCTGTATTTTACGCAGAATTTATTACACGTATCTCTTCTTCCATCCATTTCTTGACACGTATTTTTTAACCGCTATTTCTCAACCATTCACGTCTACTCTTCGCATTAAATGTGTTTATCTTCTCAAGAATTCTTCTCTCTTCCCTTCCCTTCTTTTTTACTTTTCTTCTCATCTTTTCTGCAATTTTTCTTCACTGTTCTTCCGTAAATTCCGCTCCTGCTGCTGTAAAGTTTCTTGTTCCTACTTCTTTCAATCTTTAACTTCTTATTCATTCCCATACTTAAAATGCCTCCAAGCGGTCAAAATATGAAGCTTCTTTTGTAGATATTCGGAGAGATCTCGAAAAGAAGGGTTTTACATTAGCCACCATTCCTAATCAATGAGATAAATCCATTCTTTCTGCTAAATTTTTTTCTAATCATCATTGTGATGATAAAGAAATCATAGTTTCTCTTGGTCAGATTCTCGCCGGCCTTCCCATTCCTCTCTATGATCCTAACCTTCCTTTGTTTTACGAAATTCTTGCTCATGCGAACTTCTCGCGAGCCATCTACCAACTGAGTGGGGACTTCATTCGTTTAGTTCTTGAATTCGCTAACTGTGGTGCTGGTAGAGGGTCTCTTTATCAAAAAGAAGCTAGGGATCCAGAATTTAAGGAATTGGAAATACTCGCCGAAAAATATACAGTATAGAGTTTCTTTGAGAATTATGAATTAATACCCATGAAGAGAGATAGTACTCGCTGGGGTGTCCGCTTGAAGAGAAAAGATAACATTGCTGACGATAAAATACTTATGCATGATATCGACTGGCATTCTGGTAAAAATAATACTCCTCGCCAATCTAAGGATGACAGATGGTGTGTTTTTCCACTGGTTCTGAAGGGGCCTTATATTTCTGGTTCAAATGTACTTCCTGCGAATCTCGCTGCTTATCAACCTTGGGTATTTAATTGGCCCGAGAAAGAGAAAGAGGTATTCTTAAATTCTTTCTCACTTCATAATCTTTCATTTATTGTTACTTTCTTGTTTTCTAACTCTTGCGAAAATTTTAGATTAAAAAGCTGAGATCAAGCTACAACAGTACGGGGAAAGCTAGCACTTTGTCTGCTCTACGTTCCATCATGGATGAAGTAAGAAACACTTTATTTTATTACTTTTAACAATATTGTTGCCTCCATTTCTTATTTTCATTTGTGTGCGAAGATTGGTGTTGTAGTTGTTGAAGAAGAAGGATCTAAGGTTGCGAAGACCAAAAGCAAATGCAAAAGTTCTCTTCGGAGAAATATGCTGCCCCACCTTCAAAGAAACGAAAAGTTCATTCTCCTTCTCTTTCAAATCTTCGGTTTGCCGAAAGTTCTGATGATAACGATAATAATGATATTGATAGGTCTCTCGCAAGAGAAGATCTTTCGTCTGAATCTTCAATGGCACAATTGTCTAGCATCTTCTCTGACTCCATGCAAGGGATTGGGGATAATTATCTCACTAACATATGCAAAGCTCTTGCGAATATCTGTGACGCCCCTTTACTGGATGATGATGGTTCTCTTCGTGGAGTCTCTAGATCAGTGACTCCTAGCTTTCTGAATTCACTTGGCATTTTGGTATGCCTTCGTTTCTCTATTTCTTCATAATTATTATTTAAAGTTATATTATATCTTGACAATTTTTCATCTTCCTTCGCAGACTAGAAAGGCTTCTTTTGTTGTTGCCTCATATTTGGAAAAGAGACGTAGGGTTCTTGGAAAGAAGAATCTTCAATTTCGCAAGAGAAACGGAGAACTGGAGGATGAAGCTGTTAATTTTCGTGAAAAGAATAAAAAATTAGAAATTGAGTCTTCCACTCAAAAGAACCAGATATCCAGTCTTCAAAGTGCCAATCAGCAACTCTATGGTATGGGACTTCATGGCCTTTCTGATGAAGCTACCATTCTTCATTGTTTTCCAGACTCTATAGATGATGATACCCTTCTTGAGCGCCTAAATAATTCTTTAAACAATTTTTCAAATGACATAATAAATCTCTTTCCATAAATGAACTCAAATCCAAACTTCGCCTCTTAGAAATTGACCATAGATCAAGTTTGGGTTTAGCCAATAAATTTAAGCGTTTCTATCTTAATTCTAAAGAGGAAATCAACAATTTAAGAGCCAAGAACAGTGATCTTATAGATGATAAAGATCGCATCGCTAACCAAGGCGCTCAAACTTTATAAAAATTTCAAGAAATTCTTCTTGGGGTTCAAATTGAACGAGATGAGGCTAATCGCAAAAATGCTATGCTTTGCGAAAGGGAAAGGGAAAATCAAATTCGCTCCCGTCTTCTCATAAATAATGATGATGAATTCTCTTGGGCTGCGAAAATTTTAGATGACGCCAGAAATAATCTAGGTTTAAATGTTAGTCTCCAAACTGAGCACACGGCCTTGATTAGGGATATGATTTCTGACAGAGAAGGTTGTTAACTGTACTTCCTTATTAATCATTTATCTTTTATAAATTCTCACCAAGTTACTGATTCATTGTTATCTGTTCGCATGAGCTAAGGAGATATTTCGCAGAAGAATCTAAGAACTTAATGCTGAAAAAGAGCAGCTCGCAAAAGATCTTTATTCTCGCAACGATAAATGTTCTAGACGTAAGAGTCAATTAAATATCATTGTTGCGAACTTTTAAAATGATGCTATTATTTTTCGCAAACAGACTATTAATTACAAGGTGTGTGATGACAATAACATTCTTCATTCTACATATCCTTGCCTCTTAGAAGAAATTCCAAAGAATGTACCTCCTATGGACATCTCTGACAGTGATGCTAGCGAAGAAGATGAAGAAGAAAGAGAATCTGATGAAGATGAAGAAGAAGAAGATTCAAGCAAAAAAATAATTCTGCTTCCTTCTTTAACTTTTTGTAATATCTGTACATTTTCTCTTTAATCTTCTGTTCTTGCAATATTTTGTTGCGAACTTCTTCAAATTCTAATACAAATTCCATGTCTTTTATTTCTTCCTGCATATGTTAGAAAAGCAACTCTTTTTTGCAATATGGTTAATCAACATAAAATTATTAATCTTTTCATTTTATGTGTAAATATTTCATATGGAGACAAATAACATGTTCTCATTCTATTCATTCCCATACTTTCCTCTGTTATTTGTGTCCAAATAAAATATTAAGCCAGTCATTTTCTAATAGTAAGCTTGTGCAAAATCTTCATGTTCTCAATTTCACAGTCGTTTCTGCATAATCTCGCAATCACATGTTGTAAGACTGCATTCTTTCTTGTTTTCTGATGTTGTCTTATTTTTCCTTCCTAGTTAAAGGTCTTATTTCGCCACCTCTTATCATTGCGACAAAATCGCAGGACATCTTTGCACTTTCATGCAGAAACCCATTGATCTTGCCTTAACTTTTTTCTTTTGTCATTTTTGTTGTGACAATATGACATGCCTAAATATTCTTGCGAAAATAAAGCCCCATGACATTGCCGTCTTGCGACGAAATCGCAGGACGTCCTTACACTTTCATGTAGTGACCCATTGATCTCTTCTTATCTTTCTCTTTTGTATTATTGCCTCTTCAGGATTGTTGCAAAAATATGACAAACCTTAATACTCCCGTGAGTAAAAAGACGCATGACATTTGCGTCTTAAGACACTTATCAGCTCCCTAATGGAGGGTGCCGCCCTTATCGTCCCCCTGGTTGCTCCTTCAAGGAGACGTACCTCTACCATACAAGGTTGGCTCCTCCCATCCGACTTAACAACAACCAGTTCTTTTTGCATCCTTTTATCCATTTTGCCTATATGGCTTATGGTTACGAGACTGCACCCTAAGTGAGGTTTTCTTCGGGCCGAGTGCATCATAGTCAAGACTTGCCAAGAATGTCCAGGTACGTTCCAGACGCCCCATGCATTCTTGGCTCAACAGTGTACCTCGGCGCCTTGATCATACTCTGTACTCCTTAGAAGTGACCCTCAGTCGTCCAACCTAAATCATAAGTTTAAGTTGAAAATCCAAGGTATCTCTTATGGATGGGCTTTATTGATCCCCAAATCTCCATGACTCAGGTTCCAGGGGCGGTGTAACATTTTCTCTGAGTCATGCAACAGGTACCCCTTATATGATGCCCTTTAGGTCTTACATTTGCATCTTGCGAAATTTTGATTTCGTGAACTAGGGTGTACTCCATAGTAAGTTCGCCCCTTTCTGATGATTATTCTATTTCTTCTTTTGCATTTCAACTTTGTTGTAATTTCTTAATCTCATCTTTGTCATTAAGTAAAATATATTTTTAATTTTTTTTGCAACAAATCAATCATGCATCATTCTTTCTATTCTCAATTTTACTTTCATTTCACATTTTAAGTTTCTTACCTTTGTTGCTTTCTGCCTCTGCGATTTTGATATTTTCTTCTACTTTTGTATCTTTTGTGAAATGTTCGCCACTTCTTATTTTCAACAAGCATTGGCTTCGCAGGGTTCCTTCTTCTCTCTGCTCTATTGCATCTACCATCAATCTCTCACTTCTTTGTTTCTCTCTGACACTATGCTTCCAATTCTCCTTCTTCACAGCTCGTTCTTCATTTGATTCTATATCGATTTCATAACACTTCTTTCCTTCAACCCAATCTCCTTTTATGATGCCAACTCCACTGGGATGAGGGAACTTGATGCACTGATGAAATGTCGATGCTACGCCTAGAATCCCATGCAACCAAGGTCGCCCAATTAAATTGTTATATGGTGACTCCATGTCGACAACACAAAACAGAATTTCAGAAGATATTCCTTTCAATGGAATTCGCATAGTGACCTCCCCTTTAGGCTTATTGGCAGTACCATTGAAACCATATATTTTGTAGGTTGAAGGTATTAAATCCTCATCTTTCCCTCCTATAGTTTTATAACCATGATAGAATAGGATATCCACGGAGCTTCCAGTATCAACTAAAACTCGATTGATTGCCCATGAGTCATCAGCTTCATCATCTTCATCATCACTAGGTTTTGGGTTAATCTCCAATATTACCACTAATTGGTTATCGTGCATTTCTCCACTCTCAGGTACTTCTTCTGCAGTGAAAGAAATAATTTTCTTTTGCCATTCTTTTAGCGGCGAAATCTTCGCAATGTTCATTATTTCTCTTCCATCATCATCTTTTGCGAAGATTCTGCTCAGAATGCTATCGTGAAAGTCTCCAATCATTTTGTACGAATGTACAATAGAGTGACAAAACAAATTCTTTGCCTCCGCCCCTACTTCTATTACAAATGTATCTCTTTATTTTGTTGTATTTGTTCTGCGAGTTTCTGGTGGAGGTGGTAATAGTTGAGACTGAGGTTGGTCTTTTAGAAAATCATTTAGTTTTCCTTGATCTATCATTCTGAGGATGATTCTCTTTATATTTCTGCAATCATTTTTTGAATGTCCGTGAAAATGGTGATAAGAACAAAATTCGTGACTTCTGTGGCTTGGAGGTGGTTCACTCCCCATATTCCCTGGTGTTGGTATGTTTTCCATCAAGATTATGGCTTCCCATATTTTTTCTATACTAGCATTCAGAGGTAGCATTTTGATTTATTCCCATATTAACTTATGACTTACTTGTCCTCTATGATAGTTTTGCTTTTGACCCCCATAAGTTTCTTGTTGTTGGTCGAGTCTTTGAATCTTGTTATTTCCGCCATAATTGTAGAAATTTATTTCTCTTTCGAATTCTTCTTGATCGCAACTTCCCGTAGCTACCAGCTTCTGTTGATTATCACCCTTCATCTTTTCTTGTTGTACTTGCAAAGTGCTCGCCACTATGTTTATCAATTTAGGCAATAAACTTGCATCGTTGCATTTGAACTTGTGTTCGCAATTGGTTATGATTCCATCTCATTTTATTTTTCCTCCAGAGCAATATACTCTTCTTGAAGATCTCGCAACTCAGTCATTGTGATTGTATTCTTGATTCTGAAAACTTGAATATACAACAAATTGGTTGCGAACATTGCGTTAATGAATGATAGAATAAGGTATCTCTCATCCACATTGCTACACATTGTATTCCACCTTACAGTTAGGTGCTTCAAACTTTTGCCAATTCTTTATTTTAAACCAAATACATCTTCAATGCCAGGTCGCGAGGAATTATTAATTATATACGCCCCTAAGAACGTAGTCTGCAAATGGTTGAAAGATGTTATAATATTCCTTGGTAAACCTTCGAACCACTTTAATGCCTCTCCCGTTATACTTGATGCGAAATACTAGCACAACACAGCATCATGGTTTTCCCATTGTAGCATACATATCACATAAACTTTGGTGTGTTGAATTGCACAAGTTGTTCCGTCAAAGATGCTAGTTAACGCGGGCAGATTGCACTTTGGGGGTATTCCTCCCAATTGTACTTCTTGTGTGAATGGAGTTTTCGCAGCTTCTTCTATGGCTTCGTCCAACTGTCTCCTTCCTCCTTCCCTTATGTTATTTAGCATTCCTCTCATTTCCGCCAATTCTCTTAAGATTTGTTCATTTACACCATGATCTAATTCCATTGGTGTTTTTAATTCTGCTTCTCTTCTCCTGCATTCATGCTTGTTTTGATTTTCTTCTTCATCATTTTCTCCTTGTCTTTCCCTGCGATCTCCTCTTTCATCTCTCTCATGAATTCACACATGATTATACCTCTCATTTTCTTTTCTGCGATTTTGTTCATTTCTCCTCAATTTTCTTTGTCGCCTTTCAGCTCTTCTTTGCACTCTATCTTATTCTTCATTGATATTTCCATTATTGCAGTTTTGTTCACGCCTTCTTTCTCGATTGTTATGATTATTCTGATGAATTGCCTCTTGGATCTCTTGTTCTTCCACTTCTGCTCTCAGTCTTTCCCTTTTTCAAGCTAGACGTGCTTGTTCAGCATAATGTCTCTCGATTTCATCTTCAATTAATTTTTTATTTCTTTGAATTTCTCTACCATGTAATATTATCCTTCCTTCTTCCTGATTTTCTTCGCTATCTTGGTTATTTCGTTCCTGACGTTGCATATTCCCCAGATCTCTGTTGTTTTGTTCATTTTGGAGAATTTCGCCACGTGGAATGTAACGATCTTCAGTTATTTCTCTTCTTTCACGACATTCTTCGTTTGGATTTTGTACTTCTTCTCGAGTATCTTCATTGGTTGTTTAATTTTATTTTCTTGATTGTTTCTTGCGTTCAATCTTGAAGATTCCTCAATTTCATTTCTCCCTCCACTAGCAAGCCTCTTACTCCTTCTAACTGTTGTTGGTTGTTTTGAAGCATTCCTTCTTCTGACCATTTTTTCAATCTTAATGAGTAGTTGAAATTTATATAAAATTCTTTACCAATTACTTCAAATTCTCTCAAATCACAATATCAATCTTTGCTCTAAAACAATCCTTCAGTCTCTGTTTCTAGCGCCATTATGTAGTTGCAGGAATTCCCACAATACATCCCTCACAAGAATTCATAATAATCAACACATCTTTAAGATCAACAATCACACTTTTTATTAATTGAGTTTAGGAAATTTTACAAGAAGGAAATGAAATCAAGAATACAACTACAGTTCTAGACTTTCTCTCTCCCCAATTTTTTTTTCTCCACTCTAAAAAGATCTCTCCCTCTTTCTAAGCCTGCTCGGCTCTTTATAGGGTATTACATAGTGGATGACAGCTAAGCTGTCCTTTATTTTCGAATCTAGCTTGAAATATTCTCGCAAGTATACAAATGTTAAATTTCACAACATTCCTAAATCTCGCTAGGTCTTCACATCTTTTTCGTGTTTAAGCTGTCGTCATCTGTCACGTCATTTCTGTAATAATTCTGCGATATTCGCAAGAGTATCTAAAAAAAATTAAAATTAAAATTAAATCTAAAAGTCGAAAAATAAAATAAAATAAATTCTTTGTCTTTCTTCCTTTTCCTTTTAGCTTTATCTTTGATTCCAAATTGACAATTTCGCAAGAGTACTATTGTCGCGATATTCTGATCCTACATTAAAAAAATATATATAAGAAAATCTAAAAAAAAATTAAAATTAAAATTAAATCTAAAAGTCTAAAAAAATAAAAAAATAAAATAAAAAAAATTCTTTGTCTTTCTTCCTTTTCCTTTTAGCTTTTATCTTTGATTCCAAGTCTTTTAGTCACCAAAGTCTTTGGCTCAATTTCTTTTTGGTCCAAATTCCAAACCTGTAGGACAAAGATAAATACCCAAAGAAACGTAAAATAAAACAAAGTGAAAATAATAAAAAAATAAATTAAAACCTAAAAAATAAATCTAAAAACTCTCACTTAAAAACAAGTCCAGCTGATGTTCTTATTTTTTTGATGGGCTAATGGGAAACACACATGTGTTGACCTCACCAGGGTATCTCCTTTGGTAGGAATTGGACATGGCACCTTTACAGTCGGCGAGCGCCAAAAAATGATGTGAATTTCAATTGTATTGTAGTAAGATGATTCATTCAAGAATTGTGAAAGCAATAGATGTTAGACTTAATAAAACTTAAAAATAAAGAAAATTTAATTCAAAATTTGATTTCAAGATATGAATAATAACCAAGACACTAGATTCCACTATTATACATGAATCAATGATGGTAAATAATCCAAAACTCTAATTATCTTTTAAGTCCCTTATTTCTTAATTCATAAATAATCGGGCATATTCCCAAATATTAATTGTATTCCCTAAGCATAGATTATCAATTGACTAAACAAAGTATAACCTATCAAATTGAATCACAACTAATCAAGAAAATTATGCAAACAATTTTGAACTCTGTAAAAACAGTGATTGTGTGAATTATAAATTGTAAATTAGAGAAAATAAAATTGTTACCAATTATTCATGTGTAAATAGATTCCTTCATTGCCTTGGTCATGCGAGAATTAGCTCATCACAATGGAAACACACTCAAAATATGAATTCATTGCTCAAAAGATGTTCACAAATAATGAAATGGGAGAAAAAAATAATAAAATCGGGTTTGTAACACTTATTTTTGTTACAAACCTAACTGTTACAGAGAACGATACAGATGAAATGTCACTGTGTTGTAGCTTAGTGACTGTCTTCAAGCGTCTTATGTTCTTCGTTTTCTTCTTCAACAACAGCAATGGCAGTTCTCTGCAACTCAAAAAAAATTGGCTCTATAATGTTTTAACGTCTCCCAAACTCTCTATAGTCCTTCATCGCAACCCCAACAACCTATTTATATCGAATAACACCAAGAAATATCGCTCATTAATTACTCGGTATTAAAGAAAATATTATTATTTTTTTCATTTTCCATGCATTTGCAGCTGTGAATTGCGTGCAAACTATCCTTTTTGAACAGCTTCATGCTTCTTCAACAACCCAACTCTATCCAAACACGTGAGTACACGTCTAAATTCGATGTAACGTCGTGATTATCTCCCTCCAAGAATAAACTCCCTTGTTTTGACCCAAGTCATGCTACATTCCTATATTTTCGAAACTCAACCACTTACCATTCTTGTCTAGTTATCATAGGCTGGTATCGAACCATAAACAACAAATCAACGTGAATTCCGTCAACAATCAATCCGGAAAATTCTGCATATTTATTCATTTCATGTTCAACGAAACCTTCCTTTTTTATCCAAACTATCTGAGTTATTGGCCCTGTTTTGACTTAACAAACTCATACGAAGCAAAATCCACGAGAAAGTTGCATAAATCACTTCCAAAATCATCCTAAAATATCTTCACAGAAACTCATAATTCAAACTCATTTTTCCTGCTAAAACTGTTCTTCAGAAATGAAAACGATGGTGTGCCCCTATCCAGAGTAGGGGTTCGAATAGCCAAGGGTGTAAATAGTAAAGAAAATACCCCTTATAAATTGAGGTGCCTTTTATCCAAAACTGGAGTCCATTTAGCGGATGTCCTCCCGGGGTTCCCTGAGTAATTTTTCGAGCCGAATTTTCTAAAAATGTTTATTTTCCAAAAATACCTACAAACACACAAAACACCATAATAAGTACAAAATCAAGTACCAGTAATACTTGAACACAAAAAATATGTCTATCATTGGACAAGTTAGGCAAGTTAAAAAGTGGTTCAAATTTATCCTTGGTAAAGATAAATCGATGGTTGTGTTTGCTTTCAGAACTCTCTACATTTCTCTCACTACACTTTCCTCTTAATTATTCTCCATTATTACCTAATTTAAAGAATAAAAGGACACCGAAACCTTTCACTTCTTCTCGCAGACTCTTCAATCCCAGTTTGTATCTCTATTTTCTTATAGGTTAGATTTCTCAGGTGAATCATTTCTTCCTCCCTCTATAAGTTTGCATCTCTTACTTGCATACCCCAATTTCTTTTATAAATAAAATACTCCATCCGTTTCAGAAAAAAGTGTTACTTTCACTTTTTCAATTTGGCTTATTTTTAGGCTAAAATCAAAAAGTGAAAGTAACATTTTTCCTAAAACGGAGGGAGTAACATATTTTACAACTCTTTTAAATAATTATGTATTTAAAACTTTCAGGGCAGTTTCTAGTAGACCTTTTGTTCGTTACTTTGGTTCATCTATTGAATAATAAGTAAGCATTATGTACTTTTTATGTAAATTTCTTACTAGTAAGTTTCTGTTTCCTAACGTAAATCCTTTTTTAGGGGGTGGGTGCACTGGGTGGCTAGAAAAGAAATAAGCACATGGATTATGGTTGCAATAAAATAGTAGGATTAAGTAGATTATCAACTAACCAGCGTTATCATGTTGATTTGTCCACTCACCTCGGGTTAAAGCATCTTGATGTGATGTACTACTAGGTAAAGTATCCCGAAAGACCTGCAAATTTGTGTACGCATTTTACTTAGAAAAGAGAGAAAATGAAAAGAAAAAAAAAAGGAGGAAAAATTACTCGTAAGCTGGGTTGCACAGACGCTCCGTTTTTGGAGTTGTGTCCGCGTCCGACTCACTTCGGACGCAGGATGCACGTTTGACGCTGACAGGACGCGTGTTCGACACACCAAATACGCGTCCCGCGCGCGTCCTTTTTAGACGCACCGATGACTTGAGTTTGAAGCATTTTTTTTCCCATTTTCATTTAAACTTCTTCCTTTATTTTTACTATTATTAACTAAATGAAAAAAGACAAACATTTAGATCAATTATTTAAGTCTTTATTAGGGTTTTGTAATTGGAAATACATCACATATACCCTTGGCTGGGCATGTGTTGTTTTAAGAATGCAATTTGATTGCGCCATGTGTTTAATAGTGATTGATTGCTTGACCTTCGGCGTGTATAAACAAACGATCTTTCCTTTTCTTTTGAAATTTATACACACGTAGTATTATTTTCTAATTTTTATGATCGAAACACTTGACTTTGATGTATAAATACATAATTGTATATATAAATAATATATAAATAAAATATGTATATACGTGTCCGCGTCCTAGTTTTTTGAGAATTTTGTAGTGTCCGCGTCCGCGTCGTGTCATGTCCGCATCTACGCATCCGCGTCCGTGCAACCCAGCTCGTAAGCCAAACTGAACTTGATAGGGATGTTAACTGGTGCAACTTGGTACAGATTCTCCTAACATTTGGAGACTTATTCTAGCTAGTTGCTTAGCCTGTTTTGAATTTTAGAAATTAAAAGATAAAAAACTAATTTGTGTGAAAGGCCCATGCTCATAGATGTGCTGTACAAATTTGGTGTCTTTTGATTTCCCCTTTAGTCCTTTGGTTTCCTCCTTTCCATGTTTATACATGTATTATATCTATGTAACCAACAAAAAATAAAACACTGATCAATACAGAATCCTTCTCCTTCTGTACCATTTTCTCTTTCCCTATCTTTTATACTAAAACATGTTATCAAGTAAGAGCTCTTCCTTGCCGCAAAAGAAAAAAAAAAATTGGGGTTCTCATCAATTGAAGGAGATTTTTTTGATTAATCATGAAAAGCTTGCAAATGGAAGTTTAGGTCATATATGATTATGATCAGGGATTTGGGGATCTTGATTTGTAATTATAGATTTGAGGATGTTGATTTGTTTTGTTTCGTCGGTCGCAGAATCTTGTGGAAGAAAAATACATTTGGTCTGTGGGAGAGAGCAAATTCGTGGAAGGAAGGAAGCAAATCTAATTTTTTTCGTGTTCTGTTTGGAAGATGCTGCTGAGAACAGAAAAGCAAATCTGTAAAGAAAAATCTTCGGTCTGGTCCATCCGGTCCGATCACCAGATTTTGCTCGGTTCACCCGGTTCGATTACAGATGTCATGTTCCTATTTTTGGGATGTGCATGATTAGGTGCGTTCCGGTTTTTGTATATACAGTGGGAACCAAAGTATGACGTATGTAATTATAACGCGGCTTTTTTTTTTTTTTTTTTTTTTTTACATTGGATATTTGCTATGTTTATTTATTTGTTTTTATTTACAACATGCCTAGTTTTGTTTATTTTTGTCTTAAGATAAGTCCACAACATATAAACAGTCAATTTAAATTATGATTGTGGATCTCGATCATTAAGAATTTTGGTCTTAATGTTCCTTTGTTCTCTTGGATATGATATGGGCTATAGTTGAATGGTATCTTTTGTTTAATTGGTTATACCAACTCGATTCAAATGTATTTATTTGGGGTTTATAAGTACTTAGACCATTATTGCGTACTTGATATTGTCTCCCCAAATTTGAATGTTCCGTGGAATGTAATACACTTTCTCGACTATTAAAGAGTAGGTATTTTCAAAAGATACGTTACAAATAAAATCACATGTATTCCAATTTTTTTGTGGAATAACTCACAAAAGATGATATGAGTCACAAATTTCCATTTCTCTACTTCATCCATGATACTAACGAACCATTATATGTTGAAGTATGCAACAAGAGAACTATTTTAGTAATATATTCAACCTAAAGTAAGTGGTTGACATGTGTAGTGACTAGTGAGATCCTCTTGGTCTGTTAAGATAAAGAAATTTCTCAAATTAAGCTAAATGTAGCAAAATTGAAAATGGAAAGTCGTTACGTCTAAATGTAATAATGGTTAGACGTAACGACTCATATAAAACATGTGACAAGGGACATGTATCATGAGACAAAGATGTACTTACTGGTATTGGTACAAGAAATGCAATGCAGGTACCATAATAGCAACCAATTTCCATAGGAAGGTCATAATTTTCACATCAACTTTAATGGAAACAAGAACTTTTCCTAGCCAATTGACTATCTTATTCAGTTGAACTAGATCCAATGTCTGTACTTATGGAATGAAAATACGAGACATAATTTCTCTAAAGAACTTGAGATATATTGGGTGAAACGTAATATATATCCACTCTAAAGTACTTGAGTTGAATCCCATTTTTGTTACGTAATAAGGCCACACCACTTATTAAAACTCCCAAGACCCAAATGTCTAACTGATATGTAGTTGTTTTTGTTCCACTAATTTAAAGAATATACACTAGTTGTTGAACTAATTCCTTATAATGTAATTACGATGATTGGATCATCGAGTGAAGTAATGCTAAAAAAAAAAATATGTATTGTTGCCAAGATGAAACAAAGACTAAAAGTCGCATAAGCTCTGTATGTACTAAAGGATAATCACACCTTGTTAAGTGCAAAGGGTATTCCTGCGTGAACTATTACCTACTTTTTTGGAAACTTACAATTAGAATGGAGTTGATTGTATCTATAAATTATGGAAGGGTGTTCCTGTGTGAATCCATATTAACCCAATAATGAACTGATTGGGATTGATTCATAAAGACTTTGACATAACCATAAGGCACATTGGTTGTGACACGATGTTCCGTGTTGAAAGTACTAACACGGGCATCGCTTTATTTGAGTGTACAAGATAGTGAACTAATAGAATGCGAAGTTACGACATCTATCACCATCAGTGATTTCTAAAGTTACTAGATTTTCACTGCCTCTCCCCGTTATACTTTAGAGTAGGAAAGCACGTCATTCATCTTACAAAGTCTTTCTTTAGTAAAACATGATTGAGACCATCCTATTTTACTTAGATGCAAATGGTAAATAACTCATTCTTTAAATAAATAAAGTGTTGTTAGTGAACATATATATATCCATGCAGAATGCGGACCATTCAAGTGGTTTATGGCTCTGGTGGATTATTCGACGCATTGAATCAGTTATTGCTCACAACAAACAATGTGTTTAATTTTTGTAAAACTCCTAGCGTACATATTTTTTTGTACCCAGAAATATTCTTAGGCACGGAACACGATTAAATTGGTGTTGTTGATGAAAACAGGGTTAAAAACAGAAAATAATCAAGAATGACAGACACAATTTTAACGTGGTTCTGCATGGTTTTCGTACATCCACGGACGAAACCCCTTGGGGAGTGGTGTTTTATTGATAATAAAATCACAGTGGATTTTTTTCTCTCTTTTCGCTACCCCCTATCTCAGGGTTACAATTTCCCTTATATATACATTTGCGAATTCCCTCATTTCTTAATTGCGAAATAACATAAATTGAGTTAAATTTCCCTGCATGCCTCTTAGCCATAAACTGTATTAATTCTGCATAGCCATAAAATGTATTAATTCTGCATGGTCATAAACTATATTAATCTTCCTCTCATGGCTCCTGCATGCCTCATGCAATCAATTCTGCATGAAACTGCCTGCATGCTTCCAAGAATCAATTCTGCATGCTAGCAGACTTGATTGTCTGGTTGACAGGCAGAATAGGCTAGCAGTATGGATGTAAACTGGCTGACGGCGCATCTGGCAACATGGCTGGGAACTAGTTGGAGACGCATCTGGAAACATGGATGGATACTGGTTAGAGGTGCGACTCGCAACCTGGCTTTGACAGTTGACCGACGGTTGACTCTGACCATTGACCGAGCGTTGACTTTGACCATAGACCGGTCATTGAATTAATGTAATACTGGGAAGGATAGTGGGATGCTTCGGTTGACTGGTTAGTGGGTTTGGATGACAGCTGAACAGTGGCCCAAGCAACATTCTGGCCTAATATTTGGCAATTTTACTCATAGTACAAATAATATTACATAATTCAAAGTGCAAAGGCTCACCACCCTTGTTAATGCTAGAGAATTTACATCAAAAGGACTTGATGAATATTGCATGTTTAATAGGATCAATATAGAGCATCTTATACCCAATGGTCTCGCAGAGGCTACCGTCAAAGGTTACAGATGGTGTCTTAGGAATATGTTATGCATACCAACCTACCTTTTATTGCTTTGAGGATATGCAATATTACGCGCATCTTTACTTAATTCGTTTCAGAACCCAATATTAGTCAACCTTTTCTGCGTACCAGTTGGTAACTGAATTTAAACCTGACATTTATGTTTTTACGCATTTTTGGTTGCACTATATATGTGCCATTACGAGTCCACATCGTACTATGATGGGTCACGAAAATGATAAAGTAATTCTATAAGATATTTACTCTCAACAATTATTCACACTTTAAAATCTTTGGCAGAAGATCTCTTACCGCTAGATTTGCGGGTTAACTTTAATGATACAGTATTCCCGTCGTTAGGGGGAGATAAGAAAAGTATTTTATAAGGGGATGACAGAAATTGTCGTGGTGTGTTCCCACCGTGTCTCATATTGATTCTTGTACTCCATAAATGTAAATGTGAAGTGACAAAGGATAGTCGATTTTCAGAATATACATTGATGTCGCTAAAGTGATGAGATCACACATACCAGCTGCAAACCTACCTGCAAGGTTATAAATCCTCAATAATGGATATAAACCATAGACAAAGGTGTCGCAACGACACTTAGTGGAAGTGTGGTTGAGGCCGTGGCTCCATAAAGGAAGTTGGAGAGACCACTTGGTTCGATCAATCCTCACCTAGAAAGGAAGTAGGTGAGTAAGGAACAACTTATTTTATATCATCAAAATTCATCTCATAATATTGTCTTTGAATATGTCCATGAATTAAACTGGAGGATTCTCTGAAGTTTAATGATTCCAGAGAACAATGACATCCCAAGTGGATTATGAGAATGCGTACGAGTCAATAGAAAATCATGCGAGCATATTGATGATTAATTTCATATACACTTTCTTAAGAAAATAGAGCAAGATGAGATCGAACCAAGCTCCTTGTTGCTTAATTTCAACGAAGAGCATATGTGGCCTATACAATCCGGGTAGAACTTGGTTCTTTGACAAATATTCAGCCTATTGTACATACATGATTAATTTGTCACAAAGCATAATGAGAATAAAGAAGTCTTAAAGTATAAAGACTCGCCTTGTGGCGCGAGGTTTCTCACAAAGCCCTGGAATTGCTCTCTCGTAATGAACGTTATAATGTTCTGCAACTTAGTCAATTTAGTAATTTCAAAAGGACTTGGAATGTAGTATATGTATGTGGTTGTTAGGTATCTCTAAAAGAATCAAGAGATAGAAGATTTTTACAAAAGTACTTGATAGCCTTTTTGTTTCCCAAATCAAGTGACACTAAACCACATAGTGCGTTTACAGTTAGATAGTGTTAGAGCACTGCTCGGTCGAACTCGCAAGCGTTGATATGTCAAGCTTGTTTGTCAAGTTTAGTGATCAAAACTATAAGTCTTGATTTCTAGTCTACTTATAGTACTGTCTTGGACTAGGATAGATTGTGTAGTTGAGTTTTAGACGTCACAACGTTCATAAATTGAAGACGAAGAACTACTAAGGAGATCTTGTGTAACTTCATCGACAAAAGGTATGTGGAGACTGAAACTCATCTATCACTCAGAAAGTCTATTTCTACTCTATCTCCTTCTTGAGACAAAAGTCGTATTACTATATAGTATTCAATTATACACATTTGATATTTCGAACTGAGTTTAACTCGCTTACATATTTCTCAAAACATGTGTTGGTAATCTTTTGCTTCAACCAAGTTCATCTTATATTCTTGACGCAAGTCAAAAGATGATCATGTGAAAATCGCCAAGTAACATCTTACATGATGTGTGTGATACAGTCATTTAATGTAGACTCAGAATATTTCGTATTGATTATTTCAATAACTTGAAAATCGCTTTGATGCTAATAGTTAGTGAAAAAAACTATTGTCATCCTCTAAGAATTTTTTAATGATTGAAATAGAGTTTAGAACACTTAACCATAATTGGATTATAGACATAGTATGCGTACTTGCACATATGTTGATCTAAGACCGGTATAGTATGCATACCCGTATGCGTACTGGGAAGGTCAGGTAAAGTCCGAGAGCCTTGGTATGCGTACCCGTACAAGTACTGGCAAAATTAGTTGAAGTCCGGGAACTTTTGTATGCGTACCCATACGCGTACTAATTCAGCTGTTGTTTTGGATGTGTGATAGTATGCGTACCCATTCGCATACTGTAGGACACAGTCCAAATCCGGCTACTTAAGTATGCGTACCCGTTTGCATACTTGAGTAGGTTAAGTTCTAAAATCGGTTTGTTCATGAACTAATACATTTATATATTAAGGAATGCAATCTTTTGTAAACCATGGCTATAATGTTCATGACTTGATTCAAGTGAATCAAAATCGATTTTGCTTCAATTGTGTCTTGTATACTTCTATGAGAATATAAACAATTGAACAACCCTATAACTAGCTTCATTTGAGTCATTTGAACTAGTTATTGATAAGATATATATGTTGATAAGAAAGTATTCATATGACTAAATTTGGTGAAAAATTGTTGAGCCAACAAGGTGTACACGTTTAGGTACGGTATCCATATCTAAATGAAGGTACATTTCATTTGTGTGTAACAAGCTAAAACCATCTAACGATGGATATATATTTCTTTGGTTTCAAGCAAACATAGCTTGGATCTTAGATTAGGTTTCATATAACGGTGAATATTGATTGCTTTATTTCAAAGCTATCAAACCCTGATTTGAAAACTATATGAAGGAGAACTCTGGAAACTGATAAACCTAATCCTCACACCTCATGTATGATACTAGTTGCGACTAGAGTCGATTCTCCTTTAACCTTAGGTTTTTCACGAAACCCTATAGGTTAACGACTTGAAGACTTCATTGGGATTGTGAAGCCAGACCCAACTATTTTCTCTATAGTTGTGTGTTCTAATCTTGTTGTTTTTTTTATCGTGATTGAGTATTATCTTCTCTAAGATTTGCTCGATATTTAATCTCTGATAGGCAAGATAAAAAGTAGTCACAAACATCTTCATCTCATCGTTTGTGATTCCATAATATCTTGTTTCGCTACCATATGACTAAGATTATTGTGATGTGATTGATATTTCTAGGCTGTTCTTCGGGAATATAAGTCAGGTATATCAATTGGTTCCTATTCACCTTGATTTATCAAAAGAAGGAAAAAAAACTCATAGGTTTATCTGTGGGAGACATATTTATCTATACAATAGACTTTTTTGTGTGAGACAGATTGGTTTATCAAGTCTTCGACTTTGGGTCGTAGCAACTCTTAGTTGTGGGTGAGATCAGATAAGGGAATCAAGTGCGCATAATCCGGTATGGTTCTAAAGGTGTAAGGAACGCGACTGTACCTTGATCAGTGTGAAATTGGTTAGGGCTCAACTACATTCCAGTACGATGTTAACTTGTAGTAGGCTAGTGTCTGTAGCGGCTTAATACAGTGTGGTGTTCAAATCTGGACTAGGTCTCACGGTTTTTCTGCATTTGCGGTTTCCTCATTAGCAAAATTTATGGTGTCTGTGTTATTTCCTTTCCGCATTATATTTGTTTATATAATTAAAATATCATAGGTTATGCGTGGTTCAATCAATTAGATAATCCAACCCTTGGTTGTTGATATAAATTGATTGACACTTGAACATTGGTCTTTGGTACCGTTCAAGTTGTTTCACATAATAATCAGGCTCACGGATTTCTATTTGTTTGATTTACTGATTACATTGTGAAACGGAGATACAACTCTTGGATATATTTCCACTGATTGAGTCTGAATGTCTAGTTGATTCTCTTGGAATTATATTGGAGTTGTCCATACATATTATTAAGCGAAATATTGGGTGTGGTTGTTGTACCCTCGCTTTTTCATATAGAACGTTCACTTATAGATTGAAGCAATTAGGCGGATGTGGTATACCCTTCTAAGTGGATATTTGATTTGGAGGGGGTAGACAAGTAAGTTATATTTCCTGCATATTCACAAGAAAGTTCCTGATTCGGAATTGTAGCTATTCATGTCGATGATACAGACATGACGGGGTACTCTTGATATATTAAGATACCTTAAATCTATTTGAAATATGAATTTGAGATGAAAAATCTAGGGAAAGCTCGACCGAATACTGAGCTTGTGGTATATTATTCCACCAGTTTGCATATGTCTAAAGTTGTCAAGCAATTTAACAAAGACATGCATCCTGATAGCACTCCCATGATTAGTCGAGGTTCAAATGGAAGTAAGTTACCATTTCGTCTAAAGGAAGATGACGAAGATGTGTTGGGAGATGAAATTCCCATATCTAAGTACAATAGACGCATTGCTGTACTTAGTATAATAATATACTCGATTAAATTTTACATCCTCAGAGAACTTGTTAGCTAGATTTAGCTTAGTTCCAACGCAACATCATTGGAATGGTATAGTGAATGTAATCATGTACTTAAAAGTAACAATTGACATAGATTTATTTTATCCCTGCAAAGACATAATAAAGAAGGTTAATGAAAGTGCAATACAAAAGTTTTTGATTATGAAGGAATAATAATCTCCTCTCCAACGAAAGTAATCAGGGGGAGATATGGTAGACTATTTTCTAAATCATTATCGATATTCAGGGGGAGATGCCGACATCAGAGGGAGGATCCAAGAATATGATGTCGACATATTTTATTTTGAAATTGAAGCTGTGTTGTACTCTTTTTACCTTTGATCGAGAATAGTTTTTTCCAAATGGTTTTGTTACTCGACAAGCTTTTTAGCGATACAACACTAAAAACATCAAGTATGTTGAACGTTGAAGACATAAAGATCGCGTTGATATTACTAAAAATATCTGAATCAAAGAAATGAAAAGTGATAGTCTATTAAGAAACCTAACTTCCAGAATCAACAACAGGGTCTTATAAACATTCAAGTCACCAAAGTAAAGTGAGATAAACTCCTTTTGACTGCATTAGAATAATTGTCTGACATCAGGGGGAGCATCTAATGGTGTACTGAACTATTTTCCTTCACCGATTTTGCTTTTTCCCACGGGGTTTTGTTACTCGGCAAGGTTTTTAATGAGACAACAACAAACACCGGGAATGTAATTTCCCAGCAAAGGATATTGTCTTTCCCACGAGGATTTTCTGCCTTGGTAGTTGTGAAGAAACTAGTCAACTTCAACGGAGCAAAGTGATCATCTGCAACATATCACCTTTACTTGCATCTTTCACGTTGTATTCTTTTCCCTTCGTCAAGGTTTTATCCCGTTGGGTTTTCCTTGTCAAGGTTTTAATGAGGCAACCTATACGAATCCGACTATGCTCTAAGTTTACTTAATATTGTACTCTTTTTCTTTAGTTCAGGTTTTGTCCCTCTGGATTTTCCTGACGAAGTTTTAACAAGGCAATTAACTTAGACTCGTCAATCTTTGAAGATCGTATTGCATGTGATGAACTACATGTAAAGTAAGAGACAGCATATGAAGTACTACATGTGAAAAGTTGTACCAAGGTTTTATCCTACTGGGTTTTTCCTTGTCAAAATTTTAATGAGGCAATGGACTTCGGCACAAGTCATCAAGGAGAACAACATTTGAAGGACTATATGTGAAGCACTACGTATTAATTTTTGTTATTGAACCGCACAAGGGGGAGTGTTAAAAGACCAATTCTCATGGATGTGCGGTCCATATTTGGTGTCTTTTGGTTTCCCCTTTAGTCTTTTGGTTTTCCCCTCTCCATGTTTATACATATATTATATCCATGTAACCAATAGAACACTGATCAATACAAAATCCTCTCCTTCGGTACCTTTTTCTCTTTCCTTATCTTTTATACTAAACAGTTTGGGTATTGTTAAGTGCATATTTTGCATATATTTAGTGTCGAATCCATGCTAGTATTTGCTATATTTTCTTGTGAATTATTGTATATTACTCTTGTTTTTTCTCTATTTATGTTTTATTAGGTAAATCATCCAAAAGAAATGAATTGGCACTTAATTGTGCACTAAAAGAAGCTAGCTACAAGTGGAGAAGGGAAAAATAATAAGTGAAACTCATTCAAGTACAAGATTTTTACTTTTCATCTGGAAGAGGACGAAAATATGAAGCCAACGACGAAAGAATGAGGTAATTCTGAGCTCGTATGAAGAAGTTATGAGCAAAACAAGAACTCAGAAGAAAAAAATTGGGCAAAATGGTCATTTCCGGCACAAGTGCTATTGGCATTCCCTTATGCGTTAAGGGGTATTCATTCTACTAAGGGGCAGCCAGGTTCAAGGGATATTCTAAGCACAGTCCAGTCCATTACAAAGAGGAAACCAACATTTTAAATACTGTTAAAGGCAGACGTTGCTTCACTCAGGGCTGCCATCTCCATCTTCATTATTCAAAACTGAAAAAAGAATCCCGCGTGCATGCAGTCTCTTCTGCATGGATATCTGTTGCTCGAATTACTGCCGCAAAGATGATGGAAGCTGGGTTTCTCAGAAGAAACCAACTATTGCCATCGATGATATTGCTGGTGATCGAGAAGTCTTGCTGCTGTGGTTGTTTCCGGTGATGTTGACTGTTTTCGTAGATGAATGGAGATAGTTACTGCTGGTAACAAGGGAAGACTATGAATCCGAGTATGCATATGCTGATGCTCGAGTTGGTTAGAGGTTAAGGAGAGAAGACGATGCTGCTACCATTGACAACGAAGCTGAGAACTCAATCGCAGTGACGTTGTGGTGTTGAGAGCTGTAAAAGATTTGAAAACTCAGTGACGAGAAAGTTAGAGCTCGAGTAGAGGAGATGGCAGGGAGAAGAATGGCTGACGTTGATGACTTGTGAGAAGAACTCGATGGAGTATGGAAGATTGATACAGTGATAACGGAGCTGTGAAGTTTGGAGACTCGAGTATTGGCTTGCTGCTGATATTGGAGATGGCAAAGGAGCACGAGCTCGAGATAGCATAGAGGAATAGGAGCTCGAGTCTACCAGCGATTGATGGAAGTCACGATGGAGTTGCTTCTGTGAGCTTGGCAGCAAAGCTCGAGTTTACTGCAGATAAGGAAGACAGGGAAGAGATGGCAGTGAGAACGAGATGGTGATTGATGCTGGTAATGTAATAGCTGTTGTGATCGAGAAGAAATGTGGAGAAATCCTAAGAACTACATTGTGATGGGATTCAAAGAATCTATTTATTATTCATCAAAGGTTTTAGTTACAGACACATGAGGAGTTTATATACTCACTCATACCTCTCTTCCTCTCTTACAGGCTGGCATTACAGCTCACAGACAGCCTGGCAAACACTCATATTACAGGCTGGCACACTCTCCCTTGACTCAGCATAACACATCACACTATCATCCCCCCTCAAGGTCAAGATGGCTTGCAAAGACACATTGAGCTTGACACAGCATAACACCTCACATCAGTTGCTGATTAACCAAGGATTGTTGTTGCAGATGGAAGTAGCAGTTGCTGATTAACCAACTGACGCAATGAATTGTCCACTCCCAGTCGAATCCCAAGCAACAATGAAGAATAGGGACAATGCAGCAGTACAAAGCTAAAAGGAACTCTACAAACAACAGCTGAAATCTGCAACACCAGCATCTGGAAATAAACTGTACTAGAATAAGCTCATGAAGTAGCCCCGAAATCTGTATATATTCCCTGCACAACTCATATACA
Organism: Papaver bracteatum; assembly: GCA_023529315.1. Classification (NCBI taxonomy): domain Eukaryota; kingdom Viridiplantae; phylum Streptophyta; class Magnoliopsida; order Ranunculales; family Papaveraceae; genus Papaver; species Papaver bracteatum. Next base: position 182,841 of record JAJJWX010004951.1, on the reverse strand, counting down.
GTATAGCATATAGCCTGTACTTTATTTTAAGTGGAGATATCCTGCACAAAGTATCTTTTCAACCTCATGGATGACCTGCTTCACAGAAAGTAGATTTGCAGTAATAGTTGGTGTAGGGAAGAATCAGCACCAGAAGTATGTGGCAGAGTAAGACCAGATAATTGAAAATGCAGAGGAACCACATCCCTTGCAACATGTACTATTATCACATTCTACACACAACACTTGAATCTGAGAACCGCAGTAGTAGATATGCAAACCAACACATGGAATTCGACACCTTGATGAAAAAGCATAACACTCAATGTTCCAAAACCATCTATGCTCTCGCAATGCACATGTAAACCTTGAAAAGTACTGCCAGGAGAAAGTATAACAGGAGCAGGTGTAGTTGATGAGTAGTATAACAAGCAGGCTTGCAACAAACTAAGAATTTCCCTGTAATACTTGGAACTTTGCACCGGACAAAATCCAAAACACTCACAGGCTCATGTAATACAAGGACCATTATCATCTTGAAGCATCAATAACATAAACATCTCAAACACCACACAAACTAATGAATAGCAGCAGTTGTACTTAGTTTTATTGTTACAACCTAAACAAATTAGCAGAAATGAAAATCCAGCAAGATCACTATCTCCTTGCGGTTATTGATGAGAATAAGCAGCAGCATCCACCGTGCTATTTTATTTATTCACATAAATTCTCATACTGCAGAAATTAGAACACATAGTTTGATAAATGAGACAAACTCACTAACTGCATCCAATTGATCACTATAGCAGACTCTCATGTTGATCCAGTAACACACACACTCCTTTCTTGGATCAAAACCAACCAGATCTGAAGAAAGTGATTTAATCTACTTTCACTAGATAAATCAAATCCACTGCAGTTCTTTCGCCGGCCTTGAACAAAGGCAAGAAACACAAATAGGAAGCCAAGAAACTCCAAGAAAATATAAAGCGAAGCATTCAAGAAACACAAGAATGCAATTGTGCTTCCAAGGACATCAAGAAAACAAACGAAAAACAAACATCCAGCGGTAAGAACAAATTCAGGGAAGTTGGAAAACGAAGTGAAATAAGAGTTCAGTTGAGAAAAAGCAGAGAGATTGTGCAAAGATTGAAAACTTGAGATCAAAATATCCAAGAAATTAAAAGAGCAAAGAACTGAGCAGATCCTCAGACTAACACCGATCAAATTGAAAAACGAAAATTAAAAAGGTAAAATCAATGCTGAGCTGATCCTCAGTCTTACATGATGAAGAGAGTCATTATCTCGAACAAATGGAAAAGATAAAATCAATGCTCAGCTGATCCTGAGTCTTACATGATGACAGGAATTGAAAAACCAACGAAATTGAAAAACGAAATTGAAACTTAAAATCGGACGAGAATGTAAAATTCAATGGAAAAAGAAAAGTAAAATCATACCAGAAAACAGATCTGAAAAGCGAAGAAACGAAATTGAAGATCGGTTGTTGCAGTAGCAGAAGACGAAATTGATGTTGATGAAGATTATCGAAGAACATGACCTAGAATCTTACCCCATGAGAATTGAAATTCCTAGGCTATGATACCATGGAGAAATCCTAAGAACTACATTGTGATAGGATTCAAAGAATTTGTTTATTATTCATCAAAGGTTTTAGTTACAGACATATGAGGCGTTTATATACTCACTCATACCTCTCTTCCTCTCTTACAGGCTGGCATTACAGCTCACAGACAGCCTGGCAAACACTCATATTACAGGATGGCACACTCTCCCTTGACTCAGCATAACACCTCACACTATCAAAATGTTGAGTTCGAGTTGGATAATGCCATTGATGGCAGTTGGATGGAGTTAAGCTTGAAGCTGTGGTTTGGGTGATGTTCGACTGAGTTCAGAGATGAAGTTGTGCTGAGTCACTTGACCGGGAAACTAGTTGAGAACTGCCGTGATTATTGTGGATTCTATGGGATATTTTCGCGTCTAAGATAAACAAGGAATCATCGATACGCGTTTGTGGAGGTTGGAAAATCTTTGGAAGTTGAAACTTGACCGAAAATTCAGAGTTTGGGTGAGAATAGAGTCGACAAAAACGGTCACCAGGCTAAGCTTTCACCGTCGATTTATGAGATGAATGGTGGATATTTAAACGTGTTTTAGGGTTTGAGTCGGCTAAGAAAGTTTGGGTGTTTATCAGATTCGAAATTTGAGTTACAAAAGCTATAAATAGAGGGTCGAATAACCCTCATAAATCATCTCCTCACCCTCACTGTCACGCCCGCAACCTGTTTGACGAAATTCCTGACAGAATATCCAGAAGCTTAAGGAGTTCAATTTTTGCACAAATAGTTCGAGTTCGTGTCAACTTCGGGAGACATAGCTAAAGCTTCATTTCGTTTGTAGTTTGAACTCTACTTTCTCCCTGATTTGTTTATGATAAAACTCCATTATGTCTAGCTAATTTACTTAATTGATTGGGGATGAATTCTAAGTTCTAATATATGATTCAATTTAGCATATAAATCTATTTTAACTCTTCACATGACTATTGTTTGTTTTTACAATAATTAATTTTATGTTTGATTGATAAATTGTTTAGGTGGACAACTGAACTAGTTTATTAGTTAACCTAATGCTAGTAGAGAATTAGGATATCCGTAATGGTTGAATAATACTCTACACAAGTAGAAATTGTGAAACTTTGCAGAGGGATTCTGTGGAGCAATCTCAAGTAAAGACAACACTAGAAAGTGAACCTTGCGCTAAAAGTTCAACTACTAGGATTGACCTAAATTCACAAAATATAAAGCAGTCGACCAAAATACACTTAGAGTGTGCTACTTCTAGGTGGTTTATAGAATAGAATCTGGCATTCGAGTGCTTCGATGTCCAGTGACTTAAGGAATTTTGAGGATAGCACTGCGCTAGTTGTTTTCCTATGGTTGATAATAATCTGTGAATGATAAAGAATATATGAATATGCTACTTTGATGACTATTTAGTAACGAAGAAGGATTCCATGATCATATTTCTCTCCATTGCTTGCAACTTTATTATTTTCAATTGCTTTGTTATTTACTTTGTTCTAAAATCAAAAACAAAACCCCCCAATGTGACACTTTTGACAACTAAATCTCCCTGCTCTTCGTGAGAACGATCCTTACTTCCATTATATTACCAGTTAGTTGTGTGGAAATAAGTAATTTAATTTGAGTGCACCTACGACACACATCAGGTATAAATTTTAGAATCATTTCTACGCTCAAAACGGTCCATTTTTTTTGAAGCAAAACATTTTTACTTCTGTTTATGGTATCCAAACGCCAAACAGTGTTTATAAATTACTGCCGAGATTTATTTAAGCTTGTTCAACCACTAATCTTTGACTAGAATGATCCCTTGAGTATGACTTTCATATTTAGTTATAGCTTAATTTTAATGCTATCTAGATCACTAGATGTATCCTACTGGCACCTAGTATTCTCATCGATTAGAAATTAGAAATTGCGTTAAAGTGGCTATTTTGGATAGTAATGATTTTAGGTTGTGTTTGGCACGGAGGTAGTTGAGGGTGGAGTTCATTCAACGGAAGGAGTAAGGATGGAATTCAAATCCTAGTGTGTTTGGTATGGATGGAATTAGAGTTCAAGGTAGTTGGAACTACTTTATTCAATGGAAATTGAAATCAACCTCCCCCCATGGAAGCTGGAACTCCATCCTTCCAACTTCACCCATTGACCATTTTGACATTTCAACTTATTTTGCTTTTTTTTTTTTAAACAATAATTAATTTTCTATACTTATAAATTTATTTTGGTAATTAAAATATTATTTTATTTTAGAATTTATAATATTTTTTAATACTTTAATAATTTTTTTTTTCTCACATTCAAAAATGGAAGAAAAAAATTCTTATTAATTAAATATATTAGTTCAGTTGATAAATTATTTAATTTAAAATAATAGTTTTATTTAAAATAACAAACCTCTATTATTTAATATTATATTTATTTAAATTAATAATTTAAATAATTTTTCAATCCAAATATAAAATTATTTCCACTAAAATTATATTTACATAAAAATTGATTATTATTGTTGATAAATTATTTCTTTCTTTAAAAAATAGTATTTTTATTTAAAGAATTCTAAGGATAATTATTATTAATATTATATTTATTTAAAATAATAATTTAAATAATTTTCACTTCAAAGATCACATTAATATTATATATATATATAATATTATATTTAAAATTAATATTACATTATATTATACTACATTAATATTATATTATAGTAATATTACATTAATATATTTTAATATATTAATATTATACTATATTATATTAATATTTAATTAATATTTAATTATAGTTTTGTTATATTTAAATAATATTATATTTATTTCATTACTAATATCTCATTTATTAATTTACTAGTATTGTATGTAGTTATTTATTAAAATATACATTATTACATATAATTAAAATAAAAATTAATTAAAAATATTTTTTTAAAGAAATTCAGTGATTCATAAATAAATATATCAGTAAATAATATATTAATAAATAAATATTTTGAAAAAATAAGCATTTGAAAGAAGAATGACGCAATTATCAATTTCATCAATAATCATGCCAAACACATAAATTTTGAAGGATGAAATTCAATTTCAAGGTAATTTGAATTAGTTTGAATTCCAGGTAGTTGGAACTCCCTAGAATTCAAACTCCATCCATGCCAAACTTAGCCTTAAATTCTAACATAAATCTTATATGGGAGACTCGGACCAAACATTATGGTGACGTAAGGCTTGGTTGGTGATGGCATGATTTTTGGCCAAGCTTGGCCATAGTAAAAGAAACTTATTATAGGGTTTCCAAATATTTGTTTTTGAGGGCTCACAAGATGACGAAATCGGATCATCAAATAGAAATCAACAAACCCTTATATTACTAATTTTGTTAATGACCAGAGTACCATCAATTAATTATTGCTAATAATTGATTGACTAAACCAAGGTTAGTGATTGGATTAGACTAATATTTTGATTTATAATTAGTGTTGGAAAATCAATGATCAAAAAAATTTGATTTTTTTTTCTTCAGAAAATTGAACTAAGTTAAGCATGCTCAAGTAGGGCTGTCAACGGGTCCGGTTCCTCCCGGGTAGTACATGGCCCAGAACCGGACCCGGCATATCAGCATCGGTTCCGGGTCCTAACGGTTCCGGGGCCGGTTCCATAATGTGTTGGCCCAGAACCAGACCCGTTTAAAGTCCCGGGTACCCGTTGGGTATTAAAAAAACTATTAAAAAATCTTAAAATCTTAATTTCTTTCTCTTTTTAACTTGAATATAAATTATTTTTATAAAAATTTATTATTATTTCTTTATTAATGTACTAAATAAAGATTAAATGTAAGAAAAAAAATCAAAAATCAAAAAAATTCAAAGCCGAAACTTGCAAAATACCTATAATTTTGCTAAAAAGATGATTAAAAGGTTAAATAAACAGTACCCATTACCCGCGGGTACCCGGCGGGTATTACCCGTTTGGACCCGTTAACATTCAGGTCCAATCGGGTAATTACCCGTCGGGTCCTAAGTTGCTAATGGGTCCAACTTTAGGACCCATAACCGGACCCAATTAGGCGGGTTCGGTTCCGGGTAGCGGGTAACGGGTACCCATTGACAGCCCTATGCTCAAGATTAACACGTATGGCAGTGTAACCAAGTTAAGCATGCTCAAGATTATTTATTGGCGATTCCTATCAGTGGGCTTAACCAATGCCTTGGGCCGAGGCAGTTTAGAGTTGTCCTTTGCTACCGATTGGGTATCCCTTTGTTTGTTGAGAATGGGTCATGCTCTAGCTGTAACAAGCCTATGGATATTTATGGAGATCATGCACTTCACATGCTAAGGATGTTGGGTATAAGTTTCGACAGGGACTTTGTGCGTGATATAGTTCTTGACATTTGTTACAAAGCTAGTGTACTGCGCACAAGGAAGTTTCTCTTGGGCTTCGACGGATGACGGCAAAGATCTAAGACCAGTGATATCCTCGTTCTTAACTGGGAAAATGGTAAGGATGTCTGCATGGATATTACAGGGGTTTCTCCATTCACAGGTGATGGCATTCGCTCTTTTGTTCCGGGCAAAGCCATTTCTAATGTTGTTGCTCGAAAACGCACTAAGTATTTGGATAAGTGTGTTTCACTTGGTTATGGTCTTGGTATTTTAGCTTTCTCTACCTTAGGAGAACTAGGTGAGGATACTTTGTGTTTTTTTAAGCGTCTGAAGAACTGCTTAGTTAATAATGATGCTAGTAGTGGTGTTGGTAGCTTTATTTTTCATAGATTAGGTATCGCTATTCAAAAAGGTGTTGGTTCCCAGCTTGTCGCTAGGTTGCCAACCAAAAGTATGTAATTTTCATAATTTCTTATTATAAAAATGATTTAAATTGAACTTAACATAATAGTAAATAAAATATACGGTTGGGAGTTCATATTTTCCCAACCTAATCGTCGAGTAAGATCTTACATAGTTTGTGTGATACAATCATTTGGTGTAGACTTGGAATGTTTCGTTATGAATATTTCAATAACTTGAAAATTACTTTGATCCTAATAGTGTGTGAAAATGGCTATTGTCATCCTCTAAGAATGTTTCAATGATTGAAATAGATTTAAAACACTTAACCAACATTGGATTATAAACATGTTATGCACTCTTGCATATATGTGATCCATGTCCGGGAACCATAGTGTATGCATACACGTATGCGTACCTGTTGGTTTGAGAATTCCGGGAACCTAAGTACGCATACCCGTACGCATACTGGCGAAAGGTTTGTGACCAGAAAATTTAGCTGGTTTTGGAGGTATGCGTACCCAATCGCATACTGGCAAAAACCAAACTTGGTCCGACTACTTCAAGTATGCGTACCCATTTTCATACTTGAGTGGTTAAAGTTCTAAAATCGGTTGTAACATGAACAAATACATTTATATAAAGGAATGCATTCTTTGCAAACCGTGGCTATAATGTTCATGAATTGATTCAAGTGAATCAAACCGATTTTTCTTTAATTGTGTTCTTGTATACTTCGATGATAATATATCAATTGAACAACTCTTTAACTAGTTTCACCTGAGTCATTTGAACTAGTTATGGTTAAGATGAATAAGGTTGATATGAGAGTGTTCATATAGCTAACCTCTGTTAACTATTGTTGAGCCAACATGGCGTAAACGTTTAGGTATGGTTACATAAACCTAAATGAGGGTATATTTCATTTGTGTATAACAAGCTAAGTTCGATCTAACGGTTGAAAGATATTAGCTTGTATCTAATAAGGTTTTCATCTAACGGTGAATATTGAATGCTTTGTTACCAAGGTAACTTATGTGTGATACTAGTTGAAAAAACGGGAATCTAACAACGTCACCCAATATTTAGCTTAGCAATCTGTACGGACTAACTCTAATATACTTTCAAGAGAATCAACTAGACAGTCAGGCTTAATCTTAATAAAAAGTATATCAAAGAGTTCATATCTCTGTTTCACAATGTAGTCAGCAAATCAAACAGATAGAAATCTGTGAGTCTGATTATTATGTGAAACAACTTGAACGGTACCAAAGATTAATGTTCAAGGATCAATCAATTTCAATCAAAAACCAAAGGTTGGATTTACCAATTGATCGATTCAATGCACAACCTGTGATATTTGAATTATATAACAAAATATAATGCGAAAAAGAAATAACACAAACACTAGAAATTAAATGAAGAAACCGAAAATATAGAAAAACCCCGGGACCTAGTCCGGATTTGAACACCACATTGTATTAAGACGCTATAGACACTAGCCTACTACAAAGCTAACTTCGGCCAGGAATGTGTTGAACCCTAATCAATCTCACACTGATTCAAGGTACAGTCAAGCTCCTTACGTCTTTGATCCCAACAAGATATTACACACTTAATTCCCTTAGCTGATCTCACCCACAACTAAGAGTTGCTACGACCCAAAGTCGAAGACTTGATAAACAAATCTGTATCACACAAAAAAGTCTATTGAATAGATAAATCTGTCTCTCATAGATATACCTACGAGTTTTGTTCAGTCTTTTGATAAATCAAGGTGAACAGGAACCAATTGATAACCCGAACTTATATTCCCGAAGAAAAGCCTAGTATTATCAATCACCTCACAATAATCTTAATCTATTAATGAAACAACATATTGTGGAATCACAAACGATGAGATGAAGGTGTTTGTGACTACTTTTATATCTTTCGTATCGTAGATATAAATCTCAAGCCAATCTTACGATTGCACTCAATCACAATAGAAACAACAAGATCAGATCACGCAACTACAGAGAAAATAGTTGGGTCTGGCTTCACAATCCCAATGAAGTTTTTAAGTCGTTAACCTACAGGGTTTCGTGAAAATCCTAAGGTTAAAGGAGAATTGACTCTAGCTTATACAACTAGTATCACACATGAGTTGTGGGGATTGGGTTTCCCAGTTGCTAGAGTTCTCCTTTATATAGTCTTCAAATCAAGGTTTGCAATCTAAGTTACCTTGGTAACAAAGCATTCAATATTCACCGTTAGATGAAAACTTGATTAGATTCAAGCTAATATATTTCAACCGTTAGATCGAACTTAGCTTGTTATACACAAATGAAATATAACTTTATTTAGGTTTGAGTAACCGTACCTAAACGTGTACACTTAGTTGGTTCAATAATTGTTAACCAATGGTTGGACATATGAGCACTTTCATATCAACCTTATTCATCTTTACCATAACTAGTTCAAATGACTCAAATGAACTAGTTAGAGAGTTGTTCAATTGCTTAGATCTTATAAAAGTATACAAGACACAATTGAAGAAAAATCGGTTTGGATTCGCTCGAATCGATTCATGAACATTATAGCCACGGTTACCCGTTTGCATACTTAAGTATGTTACTTTCTAAAATCGGTTTGTTCATGAACTAAAACATTTATATAATAAGGAATGCAATCTTTGCAAGCCGTGGATAGGTACAGGGGTTTTTCTGCATTTGTGGTTTCCTCGCTAACAAAACTTTTGGTGTCTGTGTTATTTCTTTTCCTCTTTATATTTTGTTATATAATAGAAATATCACATGTTGCATTGTATCGATCAATTGGTAAATCCAACCTTTGGTTGTTGATTGAAATTGATTGATCCTTGAACATTGGTCTTTGGTACAGTTCAAGTTATTTCTCTTATATTCAATCGGGCTCGCAAATTCATATTTGTTGATTGCGGATTGAATTAAGAGATAGAGATATTAAACTCTTTGATATACTTTTCTATAGATTGAGTATGACTGTCTAGTTGATTCTCTTGAAAGTATATTGTAGTTTGTCTATTCAAATTGCTAAACGAAATATTGGGTGTGGTTGTTGTACCCCCGCTTTTTCATTACTTAGGCATGTGAGATAGATTTTCTATCAGGCGATAGAGACTTCATCGCCCGAAGGTTTTTTGACATGGTGCATAAGAATAGGCCTAAGCTCTCTAAACCAAGTCTTTGGACCCCCTATAAGGCCTATTCCTATGCACATGACAAAAAAAAAAACTGTTTGACATACCAGGTGGAATGGCAAACGAGTTGCGCCACTATGGGAAAACCACTGGGTGATTGAGTTTTTAGAGAAAGAAATAGATAATATCGCCAGCGATAAAGACTTTATTATCGACGCTACAATGAACATCGTTCGATGTAAAGTCTAGCGCCAATGGCTAGTTCTTTGTCTCTTATAAATAGGTAATTTTCAAACAAAAAATTACACCTAAAAAATTTTACACAAAAAGTTTCTCTGTTTCTATATTACTCTATTTCTCAATCTAATTTATTTTTTCAATTTTTCCCATATGGCACAATTTCAAGCCTAACTTGATTTTTCTGGAGTAGTGCTTGAAGATGTCGGTAAGAAGATATGTGATAGTTATAAAGAAATAGGTAAAAAGCAAAGCAGCCTTCTAGTTTTGGATATTAACCAAGTCAAAATCGCAACTAAGAAAACGCAAACAAAAGTTCAAGGCAAGGAAAATCATGGAAAAACAAATTTGAAGACAAAGAAGAAGACAAACAAAGGATACTCCGTTCATGAGCGCATTGATTGGAAGTTTTGTGAAATAAAGAAGATTAACAAGATGAAGAACATTGTCCCAAATTTTCATTTTTAAAGCCTATATTTTTATTATTGTCTTGTAAAATGATTATTAATGATTAATTCAAAGTTTAATGAATATGTAAATTTGACTCGTATTGTTGAAAATTAAGCTTAATTCTATTTTTAATTCAATCTTATATTTTAATTAGAGTTACATTCTAATTTAAACTAAAGCAAGACAAATATTAAAACTAATACTTAAGTTGAAACATATCATTAAACTTAGACGTAAGTTGACAATTAAGAAATTAAAACATAAACATTGAATTATATTTGGGAAACCTTTTTAAAATTTCGAAACAACTTCCTAATTGGAAGTATCTTCCGTTGAGCGACGATATTCCTCACGCCACCTTTGTCAAAATTCCATCACGGTTTCACCATCCTTCATGTTTGGACCTTCTTGCTGAAGTATAACAATATATGTTCTAATTTCCTTATTCATTACAGTGAAGAGATGAGACAACCCTGAAACATCACGATTGTTGGGGTTCATTGTTTGTTCTTGAAATTTTCTAAACATCCTTTCCCAAAATGTTTGGGGATGGCATGCATCTACGAGTATAGTCTCATCTTCCTCAGTAGTAAATTTTGCTAATCGCCGCCTTCTAATTTGATTAGCAACTCTTTGATTTTCGGCAACTTGTTGGTTTGCTATGAGTTCTACCATTTTCATATTATCATCCATGCTCTTTGAGGAATTGGAAGAGTGATGAAAAGAATTGGAGATTGAGAAATTCTAGAGATTTAGAAACTGTGGTGCGAGTTGAAATGAGTTTGAAATTAAGTATTTATAGATGGGAGAAATTGTAGTCGTTGGATGAGGAACTGATGAGCGATGATTAACTCAGCGAACGATAGTGAGACTAACGCTGGCGCTGGAATGACCAACGAGCGATATTTTGACCATCTAGTGGCGGACACTTTATCGCTCGTTAAAGACTCCGTCGGGTAGACCTAATTGTTATTCCTGACAGATAGACAGATATGTTATGGCACTTTGGCATACCCATAAAAAATGTTAAAATGACAAAATCAGCTGCTTGGCGCGTGCAGGATTAGGCCTAATAGGCTTCCAGTAAAAAGCAACCGCAATGAATACCTTTTGTTTTCCAGCCATGTATTGGCCTAGTACTCGATATCCTATACTGGTATTGTAAAAGTAGGGTCAAAACGATTAGTAAAAATGTGGCTATAATCTAGCCACTAGAGTTCTTGCTCTTGTAACTTCTCCGATGGGTGGTTGGTTGTTAAGACAAGAACGTGTGCCATAACTAAAGCCCACACATTAAAATCCCTGCAGCTACGGAAGCACCAGCCCGTGACTTATAGCTAGAAGGTACACAATTAATAATAACCAAATAATAGATCGATTTTGGCTTTTAATGTGTCCACGGTTCCGTGTGTCTTGATCAGTTGTACTCTGTGCTGTTGTCGTATAATCGAGAGTCAGTAGGACTGCTTCAAAACCAAGTAAAATAATTGATAAATAATGTTACTATCTAGATCCAAGAAGTCTTGGACTAATCTATTCCGTCTCTCTACCATCGTCATCCCTGACCCTCATTAATTAATCAGGTAATGCAAAACCAAACTTGTCGTTGCGGTTGGAGATAATCCACGTAGTTAACTTGATACCGAAGAGGTTAGATAGAGGTTGCGAAAGAAACCGTTCATGAATCTTGAACCTGACACGAAAGGGCGTGTGTGCTGTGTGGTGGGTCGGTTGTGTATTCTTTCTTAAAATATCTAGATGGTACTTGAGGCCGTGAGTATTGGGGATAAGGTTAGGTTTACGTGGCTTCTTGCATGCATCACATGCGATACGTGTGTTTGATCTTCTTTGCAGAGCCCACACTTTGTGGCACAAACAACTTGCGTCTAGTGTTTGTTGGATCTTGCATTAACTGGTAGTTCTAAATTAATAATTTAGCTCTGTTATCTTAACGATGGCTCGGTTTGTGCTTGATGGAAACTAAGAGCAAGCCTTATGATGGAAGGTTTCCGTCTTCCATCTTCCACGCCACTTTAACATTATTTATGTAAGGCCTCAAGTCAAGTGGTGGAATCGTAGAAACGATAATGTGAACACGAAGACTACGTAATGGTGGCGACATGTCCACAACCAAACTACGCATGTACGGGGTGCATGCATTAAGGTATGAATATAGTGCAAGATCCCTAGATAGATGTTGATTCATTGATTCCAAACCCCGCGGGTTTGTCATGATCTTGTCAACATCTACCATTATAGATCTATGAAAACACATGGATATGAGAATATACCAATAAAAAAATGTAAATGAGACAGCTATTTATGTGGTTCATCTCTAAGGCCTACATCCACAGGTCTGGGGGAGATTTCACTATGTGGTAAACGATTACAAGAATAAATCGAAAGACTTTCGGTCTCTCTGGAACCCGAAGTCTCATGCTCATACTTACTTCTCACTGATCTCTCCTTCTCTCTTTCTTCCTAAATTGCTCGACCCCCCCCCACATGTAACAAGAAGGGTCATATATATAGCTAATCTACGTGGGACCCTTAGAAAAGAGCTGTTGTAATCTTATCTTCTTGTGTTTTGTGCATAGTCCGCGGACCTCTTGGTCATCCCGCGGCTTCTATGCTTTCTAAGATCCTCACGCCGACCAATCTCTGTCTCCTTCGTTAGTTAGTCATTGCGTGCCCTCCGGCGTACTAAATGCGAGTGGTTGGGGCGGTCCGGTCCATGGAATGTGGTGTCGGTTTCCTGTCATGCATGTGTACCATTCATCTTTATGATGTGGCCTCCACGTGGGCTTGCTAGTGCACGTGGCGAGGGAGATACATAAGTGTACTTACAATTTGCCCCTCTTCTTATGACTGGGTGTCAGCTATAGTCAGAAGAAGAATCTGGTAGTGCGCTTTTTCTCCCTCATAACTTCTTCTAAAAAGGCGTTATTTGCATTTATTGTGCACGTTTCCCATGTCCGGCCGTAATTGTGTCTCGGGTGGTGGACAGTTTCTTTTGACACTTTAAGAGAGAAGAGAATGAGGGAATGTGAATTAAATTCACATTCTCTATTTTATTCCCTGCCCCCTTTCCTTCTTCATCTTCTTGACTTTTTAAAACCCACTTTTTGCTTTCTTCTTCTTTCTGCCGCACCCTTTCGTCGAGAACCCTAATTTTCTTCTCGCTACTCTTCTTTCTTTTGTCGACGTCTTTTAATCATCGAAGTTATTGTGGTTCGGGTAGGCTTTTTCACCTATTCTTCTCGCCATTTTTGCTTCGTGGAGTTCTCGATTTTTAGTGATGGATCATGATGGGGTTAAATCCCATGCATGTCATGGATTCGAAGGCTTCATTCTTTGGGCCGTGCATTTTATCGGCTTTGTTTTCGATTCCTTTTAAGTTGATTAATGATTTGAGAGCTCATGTGGTGATAGATGAAATCTAGGGTTTTCTTCGTGTTCTTCGTTGTTCTTGAGATTTCCTTGTTTTTGATCTTCCTTGACTGACTAGTCCTCCTATTTGTGTTTGTGTTCGCAGATATGTCCGAGCGTCCGCGGGTACATCATCAAACTCCTCCGCCGAGTCCCCATAGATATCCTCGGGGAGACTCTCATATCAGGGATGGGGCATCTCCTCCCTCTGCTCAGGGCAACCCTCGGGATAAGCGTTCATCCTCGTCCTCTATCCAGAAGCCTCCGTTCCAAAGAGGTGATCCGCCCCGGGGGTCGAGATACGCCTCGAGCCGTCCTAGAGATGAGTCTTCTAAGAAGCAGCAGAATCCGCGCATTGAACTTTTAAATGTGCAGCCTCTCCGTACCATGCCTCCTCCGCGGGCTAATCTTCCTCCATATTCGTCTGTGCCTGGCCCAGGCAAAACAAATAAGATCCAGCCTGCGAAGAGGAAGGCCTCAGAGATGGAATCTGTGGGAGACGTGGTTCCTCCTAAGAAGAAGGTAGCAGATTCTGCGGAAGATGTTGTGGGGGATGCTTATGAAGATGACTCTGCTGTCACTTTTCGTCCTCTACCCATGGGTAATAAGAAGTCCACTTTCAGGCACATAGACCTTGAAGCCTTCAAAGTGAAGCACGGTCTTCAGCACTTCCAGGTGAGTTTCTATGCCCCTGATAAAGATATAACCTACGAGATAGTTATTAATTATCAGTACGATGCTTTTCATCTATTGACAACCGTGGGCGCTTTTGAGGCTGGTTTGATGTTGCCTCTGTATAAAGCTGGTGATGATTTCTACTATCGGGTCTTATCTAGCCGCGGTACTGCTAAGAACAATTGACGGGAAATTACCTTCGTCATCTCCGAGAGTGCTATCTTCGTAGCAAGGGGCAGACGATGATGACCTGCTATGCTCCTAACTTAGAAGAGGAGAAAGGATGGTATACTCCTGAAAACTTTAACAAGTCCTTTGGAGATTACGTTAATAGGAAGACGCGTAATCCGTGGTCTGTGAATCTGCGGAATATTGCTCCTGTTAAGGGGTAAATTCGACTTTTGAGCGAAGTAAGTGACTCCAAGATGGCAAGGATTCCTGGTGCTGAAGGTCTTCCTATTCCTGCTAATGAGAGGATCAAGCGTGATCATGATTATGAATGGTCTTCCACCGTTCTTGAGGTTGTTGGTCCGTGGGCCTATGGCTGGGTTCCTGGGCCCCATGGTTGGCAACCTAGTGCTGACAGCTCCTACCGCGAAGCCTCTCCTTCTCGTTACGCCCATTATTTCCCTTGGCAGATGAGTTTCGAAGGTATGGATTTTGATTATAGCCGTGATTTTGATGACGCGGATGACGAGGATAACTCCGACGCTAACCTTCTTCCGCAGAATGCTAATGTTGCTAAGGTATGTTTGTATTCTTCGTATATATGCCCCTTCCTTTTCTTAAGTAATATGGATTATGCCAAGGAAAGGAGATACTCAAGGCTATTTATTATTATGTCTCACAGGTGGTTAGAAAGAAAAATATCAACCCCAATCAATCGTCAAATTCTCCTACTGGAGACTCTACGCAGTTCGAAGATGTGAACAGTCCAGTGAACGCTGAAGAGGATGTGTCTGACTAAGAGGAGCGGATTGAGACTTCTCCAACTTTGCAAGAAGGAAATACTGCTGGTGGCGGTGATGGTGGCGTTGGTGATCAAGCCACAGGTGGTGATGGTGGTATTGTTGATGAAGCCGCTGGTGGCGGAGTTGGAAGTGGCGATGGTAATCAAGTCCTCGGTGGTGATGGTGATCAGACCACTGATGGAGAAAAATCTACTGGGGCTGTGGACATGGAGGTCGGTCAACAACAGATAGTCACGGACAAGGGCAAGGGAGTTGCTTTTGTGGCTAGCAGTGATAAGGACGTGGGTGCTTGTGGTGAGTTTTCTTTTGGTAATGCTCTGTCCGGGGATCAGTCTTTCGATATGGACGCGGCTATGGGACTCGTCTTGGATTTTAGTCTTATTTCTCCTGGTGATGACTGGGATGTTCTTAAAGGTAGCGGTGGTGGTGGCGCGGCACCTGTGTCTGGTGCTGAGGTTCCTTTGGTTCATCCGAAGGGTTATGGTGGCACCTCCTCCGGTGTTGGGGGTATTTTGACGCAAGGCCAAACTAGTTCCGCACTTGGTGTGAATTCCTTGGGTTCTCCTTCTGATGATTTCCCGCAATCCTTAATCGCGGATGGTGATGATGCTGTCTTAGGTTGGCTTAGAAAGAAGGGTTTGCTCGTTGTGCTGTATCCTGCCCCTGTGATTGAAGGGGAAAAGAGTTCGGACTCATTTACTCGCCAGCATATGGAGCCGACCTCTGTGGAGATTGTAGATGTAGAGTGGGATAAGGATATTGTGTCCAGCGGGATTGATCTGGTGGTGAATCCTCCTTCTACTGTCGCTGGTATGATGGCTGTTGCTGATGGATACCAGTATAGTTATCCTCAGCAGCGACTATTGGAGGTATGCCACATTCTTTGTAACCCTGCTCTTACTTGGATATGTTATTCGAACTAATTTATTTTTGATCCGTAGGTGATGAGGAGTGAGTATTGTAACCATACTCTTTACCGGCTCTTCAAGGCCAAGTCTCTTAAGCTAGAGGCGAAACTCCGCCACCGTGAAGGAGTGCTTTCGAGCGTCGAAGGTGCGGCCTTTGCTAAAGATAGGGAGATAACTGAACTGAGGGATCTTCTTAAGCGCAAGGAGCAACAAGGCGTGGATGAGGCTATGCTTCGTTCCGATCTAGCTTTAGTTAAGGAAAAGTTATAGGTTGCTGAGCAGAATTCTTCGTCCCTTTCAGGTTTGAACCTCCCCTACTTTGCTTTTCCGATGTTCCCTATATGTTCTGAGTCGTCTCCTTCTTCTCTCCTCCTGCGGTATTGTCTTCAGTGGGCGGAGTCCCTGAATTGATGTGGCTTCGTGGTGAGAGAGTTCGCCAAAAGGGGCGTATTGCTGAGTTAGTTGAGAAACTTAAGAGCGAAGCAGTGAAATGGAATGCTCGCGCGGATGTTCATAACGCTATGGCCGAGGAATGGCGTCAGACAAAATTTAGTTGGGTAGATTTGCAAAATCAAAACGATCACGATCATGAGTTTCTCAACGGGACTCTCTTATGGACGCGGGATAGGCTCGAGGAAGCCCGCGGCCAGATTTCCGCCCTAGAGGTTAAGCTTAATGATATGGAAGAAGAATTGCGGCAAGCACGTTCTTCTCATCCCTATGATGTGCGGGTTTACATGCGACGTCTTGCCAAGGAACGAGACGATGCTAGGGCGGAATTTGGCGCTCTTAGTAGTGCCTTATCCGCGTCTCGAACTGATGTGGATTGTCAGGCCGAGTATGAGAGGAACTTAGAGGTGACTATGTATCGTCTTAACAAGGGGTTGGAATCGAAGAATGATGAGGTTAACCGATATCATCACTCGAACTCAATGCTTCGAGATGATCTTAGTGCGAGTCAATATTCTCATAATCTCCTGCAGGTAGACTATGATAGGCTTTCGAATGAATATGACTATGCCGCAGAAGCACGAGATTCCGCGGTTAACCACTGTGAAGGTATATGTCTTTGTTATCGAGTGTGCTTTGTGTTGTATTTGTCATTACTCACCTTCTTCTATTATCCGCAGAGATCCAAGGACATCTTCAAGCTGCGAATGACAAATTTGCCGAAGCTCAGGCTAAAATAGTTCAATTGGAAGGGCAGGTTAGCTACCATCGGGTTCTGGCTTCGTCTCTAGAGGAAGCGATGAAGCATGCTACTGAGAAGGCGGAAAAACTTTCTATTTCCCTAAATCAAGCTGAGATGAGGAGCGTAGCTATAGGCTTTGTGGCTCGTAAGCAGTTGGCGGAGGAGATCAACAAGACTCTTGGCGAGATCGAGTTGGATCTCAAGAAGACCCACGGAATAAGCAAGAATTATACTCGGCGTCCCGTGCCCATTCTCCCTTCTGGTTCCTCCGGCCCCTCATCCGGAGGTAGTGTTCCTTCGTCGTTACAGGAGAAACCCGCGGATGGTGCTCCTTCTCAATAGCTCATAACTAGTATGTTATGGGTTGATCTCAGTTGCTTAATTTTCTTGCCGTTTTTGCTACTTTTCTTGCTAGGTTCGTAATCAACCTCCGGGTAATAGATCAACTTTAACTTCCCAGTCTGAACTTGTATTTTGTTAAATCGTGTCTATGTGCTTCATAGATGAAATTCCGTGGATTTTAATCGTGTCTATGTCTTGTAATAGATCAACTTTAATTCCGTAGATTTTGTAATTAAGTAATTCCTTAGATTTTGTGTTCTAGGGAATCGGGATTTTAGAAATTGTAGTGTTTATGCAATCCCGTAGGTTGATATCCTCAGAATTGTCTTGCGACCTATCACCCCGCTCAGCTAATTCCTGGGCCAGAGGATTACTGAGCGGTGGGGGTCTAGCCAGCGTTTAAGGATATCGCGGCTTATAACATTGCTTGGGTATCTCGTTCCATGGGAAGTCACCCCCCGGTCATACACTTATAGACACTTATGGGGGAGTTCGAGAGATGTCATGTGTATGCGTTGTTCGGGTTGTTCCCGGTGTATCGTAGTGAGTATGTTCCGTGCTTTGTGCGGAACTTTCACCTTATTGAAGTACAATGATAGTAACTGCACACAAGTTTACGTGGTTCAGCCCTAAGGCCTACGTCCACGGGGTAACAATAGTATTGACACTTTATTAATATATGGAATGATTTTCAATGTACATTCATATTCGGTTGTTTTGTTGATCTCTTTGTGTACAGATAGGTATTGAGTAGTTTGAGTAAATTGAAATGCGTATGGGTATATACATGTGTCTCATACGGTGTTGGTTATGAGCGCATCGAGATGCGTATAGGTAACGAGTAGAGTTGTGTCAATTGAAGATGAAAATTTGTATTGATTGAAAAGTTGAGGCGTGCTATTCCTCCATCAGAGAAAGAAACATGCGGACTTGTAAGTCAACTTTCTTCTTCTGAAATGCATACGAAGGTGATAGATTATGGATAGTATGGTTTGAGGTATTTGGCGTTCCACGGATGCCTAAGTATTTCCCCTTTCAGATTACGCAGATAGTAGGAGCCATTTCCGGCGACATTGTGTATCACGTAGGGTCCGCCCCAAGTTGGTGCTAATTTTCCCCACTTATTTTCTCGCTGGTATTGGGAAATGGTTCTTAACACATACCGGCCTTCTACAAAATTCCTAAGTTTTACTTTCTTGTTATACTCTCTGGCCATCCTGCGCTGGTAGTTTTCCATTTTCTGTAGTGCGGTCTCTCTTATTTCTTCGAGGTCATCAAGCTTTTCTAACATCATGTCCGTGGTGAGGTTCTTCTCCCATGCTTCTGTCTTTGTTGTGGGTAGTAGAACTTCCGTGGGGATTACTGCTTCCGCTCCGTACGTGAGTAGAAATGGAGATTCCCCAGTAGCCGTTCTTCGAGTTGTCCTGTATGCCCACAGAACGTTGTATAACTGTTCACACCATCGCCCTTTGTACTCGTCTAACTATTTTTTGAGGATGAGCGCTAGGGTTTTGTTTGTGGCTTCCGCTTGTCCGTTGCTCTGAGGGTATATAGGGGTGGACTTGTTTTTCCGAATTTTGAAGGTGTCGAACAACAAGTCGATATTTTTTCCTTGTAGTTGTTGACCATTGTCGGAAACTATCTCCGCGGGGATGCCTAATTTGCAAATGATATTTTGAAATATGAAAGTGAAGACGTCTGAATCACGAATCCTCGCAAGTGCCTTGGCTTCTACCCACTTGCTGAAGTAATCCGTAGCCACTATTAGGAATCTTCTTCTCCCGGTTCCTGATACAAGCGGGCCCACAATGTCGATTCCCCACCTTGCGAAGGGCCACGGACTGTCCACCGAATTCAACTTTGTGGTTGGGGCGTGGATTCGCCTGCCAAATCTTTGACATTCCTCACACCTTTTCGCCATTCTAGCCGCGTCTTGGATCATTGTTGGGCAATAGTAACCCTGCGTCTTTGCCTTATCTGCAAGCGATCTCATTCCGCTGTGATTTCCTGCATCTCCTCTATGGATATCTTTCAAGATGTCGTGTCCTTCGGATCAGGACAAACATCGACGAAGTGTCCCTAGGAATGATTTTTTGTATAAGGTTCCGTCTCTTAGCTCGTACATCCATGCTCTGGATTGTATTTTCCTAGCTTGTTTGGTGTCCTGGGGTAGCTTCCCTTCTTGGAGGAAAGAATGGACTCCGAGTCTCCAATCTTCTTCCCGACTGTAATCGTCGTCCATGTCTGCTTGTTGCATTATATCGTCGTCTTGGAAGTCGTCGAATATGAGCTCTCTGATATCCTCATCAGACACATGCTCCATTGCGGACCTGCGTTGGTTACTCGCGCATATCCCCTGAAGCTTGATGGATGGCTCGTACACTCTTGTCACCTTGATTGCTTTGACATCTTTGTTCTTGAGCATGGCCGAAACATAAGCCAAGGCATCTGCGTGCCTGAGTTCCTTCCTGCGCAGATGTCGGAACTTGATTTTTGGTATTTGGGAAACCAACGTTTGTACCAAAGACATGTATGCCATTAGTGTTTCGTCGTACACGTTCTATTCGTAACCTATCTGCCGTATGATTAGCTGGGAGTCGCTGGTCAACCGTACTTCTTGTATCCCCATCTCGATTATCAAGCGGAGGGCGTGGACCACTCCTTCATATTCTACGATGTTATTTGTATGGCCTTCGAATTCTAACCTGAATGCGTGTACGACTCTATACCCTGTGGGTGTGGTGATAACGATGCCTAATCCAGCGCCTTCTCTATTTTTGGAGCCGTCTACGAAGACCTCCCATTTCCGTGGGTTCACTGGCTCAAGGATATCGTTTGGCTCCTTTTTATTTTCAATTTCTGGGGCGCCCGCGGCTCTCCATCCCTGTATGCGCACTTCTTCTTCGTTGTCCAGAGGTAGGTCTGCTAGGAAGTCCGCAAGTACTTGGGATTTCTGAGAGTGTTGAAGCTCATAGTGGATGCTGAATTGGTCGAGGTATGTGCTCCATTTTGCTATGTGTCCTACCTTTCCTTCCCCTTTGAGGATGGCTTCTAAGGGTGCTCGACACGGGATACGTATGTCATGCGTCAAGAAGTACATTCTCAGCTTCACGGTGGACCATACGATGGCCAAAATCAGTTGTTCGATTCTTGTGTAATTTCTTTCCGCGGAGTTCAGGGTTTTGCTGACATAGTATATTGGCTGTTCCTCCTTTGTGTGGGTCCTAACAAGTACTGTTCTTACTGCGTCATCGGTTGCTGCGATGTACAACGTCAAAGCTTCGTCAGGATCTGGTTTCTGAAGGATAGGGATCTCCGCTAGGTATTGCTTGATGCCTAGGAAGGCTTATTCGCATTCCGCAGTCCATTCAAATTTTGTTCCCTTCTTCAATATGTTGAAAAAGAACTTGCACTTATCCGAGGATCTCGAGATGAATCTTCCCAAAGCGGCTATGGATCCATTGAGATTTTGTACTTCTTTTAGGTTCTTTGGGGATGGCATGTCTACTATGGCTCGGATTCTTGCGGGATCTACCTCAATGCCCCTTTTTGTCACCAGGTATCCGAGGAATTTTCCAGATGTTACTCTGAAGGTGCATTTCTCCGGGTTTACCTTCATGTTGTGCCCCCTCATAGCTTCGAAGATGTCCCTCAAGTCTTGGTGATGGTTCTTCTTGAATCTGCTTTTTACAAGCATATCATCAATGTAGACTTCTAAGGTAGTACCAATCCATGGCTTGAAAACAGCATTGACCATCCTTTGGTATGTTGCTCCTGCGTTCCGGAGTCCGAAGGGCATCCTTACGTAGAAATAGAGGCCGTGGGGTGTGTAAAATGATGTATGTTGCTGGTCTTATTCTGCTAAAAATAGTTGATTGTACCTGGCGTATCCGTCCATGAATGATATCTCTTCGTATCCTTCTACCGCGTCGACCAGTTGATCGATACTGGGTAGTGGGTAGCTGTCCTTGGGGCATGCTTTGTTCAATTTGGTGAAGTCGATGCAGATTCTGACCCCGCCATTCTTCTTTTGTATAATCACCATGTTAGAGATCCAGGTGGGATATTTGACTTCTCTTATGAAACCAGCCTCCAACAGCTTTCGCAATTCCATTTCCACTGCTTTGTGATACTCCGTGGCTACCTTTCGCACCTTCTGTCTTACCGGGGGTGTGCCAGGTTTAATGCGCAGCTCATGTTGTACGATCTTTGGATCTATTCCTGGCATGTCAGATAGTTTCCAAGCGAAGACGTCCGCGTATTCTTTGAGAAGATTCACCAGAGAGGCTTCGCGTTCTTCATCCATCAGAGTTCCTATTTTGATCTTCTTCGGGCTCCCCTCTGTCCCGATGTTAACTTCCTTCACCGCCTCCAAGGATGTGAATGTGGGTTTTGGTTCCCCAAGGTGAGGAACTTTCTTTAATTGCTATTTGGCAGGAACGGGTTGTTTGTTCGTAGGGGCGTCCTGGTCAGCAATTGATGTTGATACTTCCGTGTTTCCTACGGAGTGCCCCTTGGATAAGCTTTTCCCTGAGATTTCTTCCTAGTATTCATAGATGGCTTTGTCCTTTGATATTGCTTTGTTTCGAGCCCTACGGGTTCTCCTTTTCTCGTCTTCCTCATTGTTGAGTTGCATCTGCATTGCCTGGCATTCCTTCGCGGAAGCTTGATCACCCTTAATCTCCATTAATCCTAGGGGGTAGGAAACCTAAGGTATTGATGGTAGGTAGGTGCGACCCCCTTAAGCTTGTGGACCCACCTCCGTCCAATAATGGCATTTTAGGGTGAAGGTGTGTCTACCACACTGAAACGAGCGTCGAATTTCATGGGGCCGGCGTCCACTTGCAGAACAATATCTCCGATAGGCTTCGTAGCCGTACCATTGAATTCGTGGATGGTATGGTGTGAGGCCGAGAGTTGCTCGTCATTGAGCTCCATACGTTTGAAGGTATCGTAAAATAGGACGTTTACGGAACTCCCCCCATCGATGAGGATTTTATTTATGTTGCATCCTGCAATTGGCAATGTGAGGATCAGAGGATCGTTGTGGTCTTCCAAGTCATCTTCAATGTCCTCGGCTTCAAAGGTTAGGGGTGCGTCCATCCATTCTTGATGATCTTCCACCTCTTTCCC
The DNA here is from genome assembly GCA_023529315.1 of Papaver bracteatum. Lineage (NCBI taxonomy): Eukaryota > Viridiplantae > Streptophyta > Magnoliopsida > Ranunculales > Papaveraceae > Papaver > Papaver bracteatum. The sequence continues at coordinate 159,971 of JAJJWX010004951.1, read as the reverse complement.
CTCCAAATTGTAAAGCTCACAATAGTCCTCAAATTGTTTCCTCAGTATTTTTCCTATCTGAGCAGTTAGGGTTGGTTCTTTATTCTCTGAGAAGGATATAGTATTCACTGTGCGGTTGCCTTCTGGTAATTGGACTTGTTTGCTGCGTTTGGCCCTATCTTCTGGTGCAGTCTTTTCAACGTATTTCTTGAGATCCCCCGCATCTATCAGCTTTTGTATCACTATCTTGAGGTTTTTGCACTTCTCTGTTGGGTGCCCGTTGAAGCAGTGGAAATCACAGTACTCTTTGGACTTCTCTGAGGCTGGTGGTTGTTTCCCCTTAGTCCAAGGCCAGTCTAAGTTTTCGCGATCCTTGATCTCCTTTAAGATGCGTGAGTAGCTGGTATTGAGCTTCGTGTAGATTTGATCTTCGAACCTTCTACCATACCTTTTGTAGTCGTCTTTCGGATCCCTTTGGTAACTTTTAGATCCGCTTGCTTGTTCCGCGGAATTGGTCCGTGGAGGTCGTTGAGCCTGCGCTCTTGGGTTCTCCCGTTGAATTTCTTCCAACCTTGCATGTTTTTCGATGATTATCCTCAAATCTCCCTCTGTGGCGGGGATGATACCGTGGATTTCGACAAACAATGGGCTCATCCTGTCCAGTCCCCATTTGTAACAATTAATACTTACTACGGGATATACCTGTCCTATGGATTGACATATCTTGTGCCACCTATCCGTGTATTCCCGAATGGATTCCCTGTACTTGATTTCAAGCGAGAAGAGTTTGTCCATTCCGGTGTTGACGACCTTGTTATACATGTAGGTGGCCAAGAACTTTTCGGTGAGCCGATCATACGAATCAATGGATCCTGTCTTGAGGTTATCAAACCAGGATAGCGCGGATCCTTTCAGGCTGGAAGGGAAATATCTGCATAGTATAGCTTCATCATAGTCCCACCTGGCCATTACCCTGTTGTAATATCGTAGATGGGCCGCGGGATCCGCGGACCCGTCGTAATATTCGAAGGATGGGACTGGACATTTCTACGGAATAGTAGCCGTAGCTAACTGGTGCGCTAGGGGTGTAGTACTAGCTTCTTTCATAACATGTTCTAGCCTTCCGCCTCCTTGTCTGGTCTTGATTTGGTTGATTTCTGCTAGCATTTCTGCACGAAGACTCTCCATCGCCAAATAGTGCTCGTCTTGCATGGATGACTGTGCCCTCTTCGTAGGCTGCAGCAACATGTCCTCATCTTCGTCGTAGTAGTCCGAAGTCTCTGGGTGATAGCCTGGGTCAGACCTCCTATTGATACGCGCACCTCTTTGGGGTATTCTTCTTTGGTTACCTGCCGCGGGAGTGCTTTCAAGGATCGCTCTTCGGTCTGAATTCTGCATCGCAGAGTTAGCCTCGTCTTGTTGATTCCCTAGCTCCGCGCTTTGGAGGATATTTTCTCTCAATTGCTGATTTTCTTGGGCTAGTAAGGCCACCGCAGACTGGTTTGATTCCTTTTTAGCTCTTCTAGCTCCGCCCATATATGCGCAGACTGGTTTGATTCTTGACTTAGCGTTCCTGCCTGAAGTTGGGCTTGTCCGTCGGGAACTGCGGTATTAACTTCTTCCACCAGATGCACAATGGGTTCTACCACCCTGTGGTATCCTGCTCGTAGTTGCGTATTTCGCCCATTAACCGGCGGCATCCCGTACGGAGGGTCTTGGATCACCGAGCCTACTGCTGCATGTTGGGGCTCATTAGGTCTGGCTGTAGCCATCGCTTTGGATATGGTCACTTGAGAAGCTACCACTGTAGGTGACGCAGCCTTTGCCGCCGCAGCCTTTGCCGCCGCAGCCTTTGCCGCCGCAGCCTTCTGTGCTTCCATTGGAATGATGCCTGCTTCTGAAAGTAATGCTTCTTCCGCTCCGTTCTGCGTCTTTCCCCCGGATATGAGTCTTTCACCTGTCTGTTTGCTCCTTGTTATTATTGGCATAGTCCTAGGCGTCTCTTTTGATGGTACCTTCGATTTCCCTACGTCCTTGCTCTTTTCCATCGCAATATTCTGCAGATAGGGCACAGAGATAAAACGAGGCAAGATTCACGGGTTAGCTGTTAGTTCATGGTACCCACAAGTTGGATTTTTAGCGGCAAAGAATGCATTCAAACTACTGATCATGCGAATAGTATGAAAAAACGTGGGTAGATGTACCGACTCGATTGAAATAATGGGGTCCAAGGGTTGTTATGAGGCTACTGGTAGAAAATAAGTATATAAAAAAAATAGTTAAAACATAAGTCCGTCGGTCCAGAGGTTATAAAACGCCCTGATCTGTTGGTAGAAAATACATTGGTCACAAATATGTGCAAAAAGTAGCCCAAAACACAGATATGCCGGTTAAAAGTCGTAAGAGGCCCAGCTCTGTGAGTAGAAAATACAAAGAACATAGATATGATGCGAAAAATGAGTTTAAAACGCAGATCTGTTTATAAAATCACAGAGAAAGATAAATCTTTTGATCGGGACAAAAATCCCTGTTTCTAGCGCCAAATTGTGAACACGAAGACTACGTAATGGTGGCGACATGTCCACAACCAAACTACGCATGTATGGGGTGCATGCATTAAGGTATGAATATAGTGCAAGATGCCTATATAGATGTTGATTCATTGATTCCAAACCCCGCGGGTTTGTCATGATCTTGTCAACATCTACCATTATAGATCTATGAAAACACATGGATATGAGAATATACCAATACAAAAATGTAAATGAGACAGCTATTTATGTTGTTCATCTCTAAGGCCTACATCCACAGGTCTGGGGGAGATTTCACTATGTGGTAAACGATTACAAGAACAGTCTAAAGACTTTCGGTCTCTCTGGAACCCGAAGGCTCATGCTCATACTTACTTCTCACTGATCTCTCCTTCTCTCTTTCTTCCTAAATTGCTCGACCCCCCCACATGTAACAAGAAGGGTCATATATATAGCTAATCTACGTGGGACCCTTAGAAAAGAGCTGTTGTAATCTTATCTTCTTGTGTTTTGTGCACAGTCCGCGGACCTCTTGGTAATCTCGCGGCTTCTATGCTTTCTAAGATCCTCACGCTGACCAATCTCTGTCTCCTTCGTTAGTTAGCTGTTGCGTGCCCTCTGAGCAGTACTAAATGCGAGTGGTTGGGGCGGTCCAGTCCGCGGAATGTGGTGTCAGTTTCCCTGTCATTCCTGTGTACCATTTATCTTTATGACGTGGCCTCCACGTGGGCTTGCTAGTGCACGTGGCGAGGGAGATACATAAGTGTACTTACAGATAATAAAAATAATATTTTACACTAATAAGAATAACGTCAGAAAAACGCTGATACGAATAGCGCTTAACGCTATTCAAAATAGAGCTCAAAGCTTCTTTTTTTTTTGCTTAATTCAAAGCTATTAAGATTAGCATTTTTTTCCTCGGTCATTAGATTTTCAACGACTCGTTTTAATTTACAGATTAAAAAATGTTGGATATTTTCAACAAACCCTTGAATTACAGTCATTTAATCCTTGACACTTTTGAGATTATAGAATCTGTGGATGTAGAATTTTTCGAAAGCATGACAAGGACAGGTTCTCAGACACTACCCACTGAAAACCCATTGTTACCAAGTCTAGAACCAATGGAGATTGATAACAATGATGAACCTTCCTCTTCAATACAAAACAATGATATTTCATTCTTACTGAAGATATTGAACCTAGAAAAAGTAAGAGAGGAAGAATAGAGAAAAGGCCTTACCCAGATTTTAAATATTACCTTGTAGAGGGTGATAAGAATGAAATTCTTAGCACTACCGTGTATAATATGCATGATGAAGGTGATCCTAAAACCTATGCTGGGGCAATAAGCTCCAGAGATGCTAATTTTTGGAAAGAAGCTATCAATGATGAAAAGCATTCTCATTTGACAAATAGAACTTGAATATATTGTGATTTACCTCCTGGTGCTAAGGCAATAGGATGTAAATGGATATTCAAGAGAAAGTTGAATACTGATGGTACCATTGATAAATTTAAGGCCAGATTGGTTGCTAAGGGTTACAAGCAACAACATGGTATTGATTACTTTGATACATATGCACTTGTTGCACGAATCACATCTATTCGTTGCTTGATTGCACTAGCCTCTATTCATAAGCTAGTTATACATCAAATGGATGTCAAAACCGCTTTTCTAAATGGTGATTTATAAGAAGAGATATATATGCAACAACCTGAAGGTTTCATATTGCCAGGACAAGAGAAGAAAGTGTGTAAACTAGTGAAATCTCTTTATGGCTTGAAGCAAGCTCACATGCAATGGCATGATAAGTTTGACAAAGTAGCTTTGTCATATGGTTTTGTTGTGAATGATGCTGATAAATGTATCTATAGTAAACAAGATAAATCTGAGTGTGCGATTCTCTGTTTGTATGTTGATGACATGCTTATATTTGGGTCTGACTTGTCTATTGTGGAACAACCTAAGAAATTCCTTAGTTCAAACTTTGACATGAAAGATCTAGGGGAGGCTGATGTGATATTAGGAATTAAAATCCTAAGAAAGGGAGATGAGTTGGTCTTAACCCAATCTCATTACATTGAGAAATTTCTCAAGAAATATGGTCATTTTGATGACAAACCAGCACCTAGCCCTCTAGATCCTAATGTGAAGTTAATGAAGAACACTGATAGAGCTCATAAACAACTTGAGTATTCCAGTGTTGTTGGCAGTCTTATGTATGCTATGCATTGCACAAGACCGGACATAGCCCAAGCAGTGGGAGTGCTATGTCGTTTCTCAAGTAACCCTGGAATCGAACATTGGAAAGCAATTTCAAGAGTGTTGGCTTACTTGAAGGGAACCATAAATTATGGTTTACACTTCTAGAGATATGCCGATGTATTAGAAGGATACAGTGATGCGAACTGGAACAATGTAGAATCCAAATCCAAATATACCAGTGGATGGATATTTACACTGGGAGGTGATGCTGTGTATTGGAGTTCCAAGAAGCAGACCTGCATTTCTGATTCAACAATGTTATCAGAATTGATTGCACTTACAGATGCATGTAAGGAGGCAGAATGGCTTAGAAATTTACTAGTAGAAATCCCATTATGGATGAAGCCAACTCCTTCTGTTATGATTAACTGTGACAATCAGGCTACGATCTATAAGGTCTCAAGCAAGACTTATAATGGGAAGTCAAGACATGCTAGTCTTAGACATCAGATTGTCAGACAATTACTCAAAAAGGGAGTAGTTGCAGTAAACTATATTGAATCAAAAAAGAACTTGGCAGACCCTTTCACAAAGTGTCTACCAAAGGATATGCATTCAATAAAGTGTAAGGAGATGGGACTCAAATCTGTGAAAGAAGTTTGATCACCAATAACGGAAACCCAACTTATGTTCTATTTTGAAAAGATAAACTAAGTTCAATGTGGTACTAACAAGTTATTGCAGTGGTTATGGTACACTACACTAAAATTTCCCATTGTCCTTTTAGTGTAGTGATTCTGCATGATCTTAGGGATGGATGAAAATCTTTAATAAGTCTAACTTTTATCACAAGGTGTCTCGCAGAAACACCTTCGAGACTTACCTATATGAGTATTTTGAAATCAGGACGTTTCCTATGAGAATAAGACCGTTCTCATAAAAGGTCTCATGAATCCAGGAGAAAGCACAGGGACATTAATGTGAGAGCTATGGAACACACTACTTCCTGAAATCAATATGTGTGGAGGTTCCGGCTTTATCACAAGGGGTACTTGGTTCAAGAATTAAGTTCACCATAGGACCTCGATGAAGCTTTGAATATCTTACACTAAGTGGAGGTTCAAACCCAAAATGTACCTATCATTTATGTATTGGTTTCCACGATAATGCTTTGTCTCAACTTAGCTTGAACTACGTTTGGCTTGATCCCACTCGGGTATGTAGGCAGTCACTTAGGTGATGCAGTCACTCCAGTTTTAAAACTTTTTATTCCTTATTTTGGTTTTTTGAAAATAAGGGGAGAATGTTGGATATTTTCAACAAACCCTTGAATTACAGTCATTTAGACAGCACCCCGGGGTTCGACCTGAACAGAAAACCCTTGAATTACAGTCTAACGTTTCTACTTGACAGTTCGAAAACCTGAACAGAAATATTGTTTCATCAATGGATGCATTGATGGAAGAGACGCGCCTGTTCACTCTGAAAAGATGCATGTAGAGATGAAGAGTCATCTCCAAAGGGTGTGATTTCCTCTTTAAATAGGAGACTTGTTTTTCATTCAAAATACATCTCAACTCTCTCTGTTTTCCTCCTTTCAAGCATCATCAGAAACAATACCAGTGTGTTCTTGGTTGGATCAAGGTCGTACAAGCCTTGAATCCAACATCCATTGTAGGGCTTCAAGTATCCTGACGGCAATATTCATTGACCTGTTTGTACTCGCCAATTCAATTGGGAAAGGGTCGAATAATTGTCGAAAAGAATCATTGATAAGAGCCTTGAACCCTAATACAACATTCTTTTCTTCACCTTGTTTTAGTGTCAATTTTCCAACAAAAAAAAACGATGATATAAATAGCACTCGACATTATTCAGAATAGCACCCAAAGCTATTAAGATTAGTGTTGGGCGCTATTTTGATATGTGCTTCTTGTCCTCTAGCGCGCTATTCTGAATAGCGTTTTACGCTAATCTGATTACCGTTTTCGTGGATTCACGGAGTATCCCACGAAACCATGGAATATGATTTGGAAAGAAGGCTCAATTGGGGGATACCTCCACAAATTGGGGGATACTCAAAGTTAAATGGGGTTATATTTTGGTTAAGGGGTCCTTACCCTAATACAAATTAAAAAAAAAAAAAAAAACCAAAAACCTATTTTTTGTAGTATCCCCCTTCACTTTTCTTCTCCATCAAAAAAATCACACAAATCATGATGAATGACTTTTGATTTAGGTTATCAAAAAAAAAAAAAAAAAATTGAATAGCGACACAAATTATGATAATCAAAATGATTTGAATCAAACCATTTAGGTTATAAAAAAAAAAGTCGAAATTGTATTTAAATAAAAAATAAATCGAATTTGAATTTCGGAAGCAAGTTAACATTCGGTATTGTTTTGTTTGATGAATACAATACCAAAAGTACTTTCGGTATTGTTTTGTCCGATGAATTTTGGTATTGGTTTTTCGGGTGAATACAATACCGAAAGTAGCTATGTAAATGCAAAATTTGATTAACTTAGTATTTGAATTGGGATTTGATTTGGGGCTTTTTCATAGATGAAAGTTTGATGGTTTATAAGAGAAATGCATTGGTTATATCTTTTTGTGTGGAACTACTAACTACTTCACATGGGAGTTTTAATTTGAGCAAAGGGCAGGGAAATTGTTGATTCCCTGGATAGGTGCAGCCATGGAAGAACTTTGCAAAAAGGAAATAACAAGGTGCGTTTCTCACTCGGCCGACCCGGTGAGTTAACTCTTACCGTTTATCACTCGGCTGGCACATTATCACTCACTTACCCATTTTATATTATGGGGTCTCCTGAAAGAAGATACCCAATATATTTTTTTGGGCCGTTTAAAAAAACAGGGGTGTCATCTTTTAATTAAATGCGCTTTTGAAATGGTACTTTATAGAAATCCTTTTCTTCTTTCCAAACGTTGAACTAGACTAGTTAGGTTAGGTTAGTTAATTCGCACTCCACATACCTTTTCGCCTAGCAAAGAAAAACCATTACATTAATATAACCCTTCCAAACGTATAGAAGGTATGAATGAAACCATTTATTGAATCCTAATTGTTTCTCAATAAGGTATGAACTTCCGTAACCTTCCTTTTTTAAAGGGTGTTGTGTACTACAGGTCATCCCGTTGGAGTGTGGTGCGGATATGGGAGGCTCTGGAGGATTGGCTTTGTCCTAGGTTACCTGTGGAAGTTTGTTATGTGTTGGATGTATGGTTAATTAAGCGATCATTGCAGTTTTAATTTTGGTTTCATAGTTCATAAGTTTAGTCATATTCTCGCTGTAATAAACCTATTGGTAAACTATATGTCACTTTTCTTAAGACACATTTTGGTACTATTCCACTTTTTGAACAACCACACGGTGTGGTCACTTATGACAAATAACCGTCGTGGTAACTATTTTCGTATTCTAGTGATTCACTCGTACTCATTCACGTAGACGACGACTGGTTTTCAGAAGCGCATTTAATTAAAAGATGTCACCCCTGTTACTTTTAGTCGGCCCAACAAAATATATTGGGTATGTTCTTTCAGGAGACCCCATAATATAAAATGGGTAAGTGAGTGATAATGTGCCAGCGGAGTGCAAAACGGTAAGAATTAACTCACCGGGTCGGCCGAATGAGAAACGCACCTTGTTGTTGCCTTTTTACAAAGTTTTTCCCAGGCTGCACCTATCCAGGGAATCAACAATTTCCCCGCCCTCTACTCTTTTAATTTCGGCGTGCTGGTTAATCATAGAATGGCTTATCAAAGAACCAAAAATGAATCAATAATGTTGCCTTTCTGCACAACCAGCAGTGTATTCCATCCGGTGATCCACTTTAAACATTTACAAAGTAATCAGGAAAGATCAATAATGTTCCAACTAAGTAAGTTCACTGTAGCTTCCATTCTTCACACCCAAGCATGTTCAATCGTCTTGGCAACAATGTTTTATATCACATCACATCCATTGTGTGACTAATCAGGTCCATTCAGATTGGCAGTTAAGGCTGCCATAAATATAATAACACATATGAACAAACTTTTGAAATAAATTTTCCCTTTCTTTCAAATTTGACTATCTCCTGTCCACTGAGAAATGTTTTTACACGTTATAATCAAACACGCATCAGTTACCAACAAAATGTGGCAACTTCTCAAATGATGAAAAAGGGGAAAAAAACAAAAAAGAATGGGGTGGTCAGCTGCTTTTCCAGGAGGGAGACACATTTAACATTGGCGTAGCCACGAATCATTTACCAAAGACACACAAAAACTATACAACCACAAAAAGCCTCGTTTGATCTTAATCTCTCTTAAGGATGTTACAATTTCTCCAATGGGTGGAACCACTATCCTTTCTCAGAGTACTATGGTGGACAAAGAAGCTGATGGGATGAAAAGTTCAGCGCAGACACACCAGAATATTCCCACTAGCCAAGGCAATCAGGTACTGCATGTTTCTCATCCTAAATACTCTAATATGCATAATATTTTTCTCAATTATCTAAATCACGTTCGTAATATCAGTGCATACCATAACTCCAACCATGTTCTCATTACATGTTTCAAATTCCATTTGTTTAACAATCACTATATGCACTATGTGGGTAACCTTAGAGTGATTAGTTGGAATTGTCAAGGATTGGGTAACGATGCTACACAATCTCACTTAAAAGATTTGGTTAACTGCCATGACCCAGATGTCATCTTCTTAAGTGAAACTAAAAACACTAAAAACAAAAGAGAATTTGTGGCGAGAGTAATACTGAGTCTAGAATTTAAGTCTCACTTCATAGTGGACCCAGTGGGTCTGTCGGGAGGTCTAGCTGTGGCCTGGAAAGTAGGGATACACATACAAGTGGGTCTGTTTTGTGACAATTTGATAAATTTCCATATTCTAGACACTGCCACTAGGAAGGAATGTGTTCTGTCTTGTATTTATGGTCCCTCAAACTGGCCACAAAAGTTTTCTTTATGGAAGTACATAGCTGGTTTGGCTAATTCTATCAGTGGAGAATGGATAATTATGGGAGACCTTAATCTCACTCTAAATGCCTGGGAGAAGAAAGGGGTGGGGAATTTTAATAGTTCTGAAGCTGCAAAGATTAAACAAATCCTACAGCTGGCTAGCATTGAAGACCTAGGGTGTGTGGGGTACAAGTTCACATGGTCTAACAGAAGAGAGGATATTGGTTTGACGGAAGCGAGACTGGATAGAGGCCTGGCGAATTCGAATTTTTGTACTCAAAACAAGAATGCAAGTATCACACACTTGGTTGCAGTGGGTTCTGACCATTCACCAATAGTACTCAACACTAATTCTTCTTCAGACGCAGGTCAAAATCCCTTCAAGGTTCTGGGTATTTGGCTCAATGAACGGGCGTGCTTGGATATCATAACTACCACATGGAACAAACCTGTTACAGGGAGCAAAGCATATAAAATTGTTCGGAAAGTAAGCACAACTAAGAAAAATATTCGGATATGGAACAAGCATTCATTTGGGTACATCAGATTCAACATCAACAGAGCAAAAACAAATCTCGAAGAAGCAATTGCAAACCCTTTCAACAACAACAGGTCACACAGGGTAAGACAATGTGAAGATAGTTTGGCTAAATGGTACAAGGTGGAGGAGACATTCTGGAAAGACAAAAGTGGAGAGAAAGAAATTCAGTTAGGGGATAAAAATACGAAGTACTTTCACAAGAAAACTCAAAAGAGATGGCGAAGAAATAGAATTGAAGCAATAAAGGATAACCAGGGCAACTGGGTGGAAGGCAAAGCATGAATAGCATATGTTATCACTGATCACTTCAGTAAGGTTGCTGCTACGTCAAATCCAAGTGCTTGCGACGATTATCTGAACATAGTACATCGGGTGCTCAGCCGGGATGACAACGAAATGCTAACTCAACCACCAAATTTGGAGGAACTAAAACAGGTAGTATTCTCCATGAAACCTGATTCTTCATCAGGACCAGATGGGTTCACTCCTAGATTTTTTCAAAAGAACTGGGAGGTGGTTAAAAATGATGTGTTCAATATGGTAAATAGTTTTTTCACTTCTAGTTATATTCTGAGAGAAATAAATGCAACATTTATATCTCTCATTCCGAAGACTGAATTCCCTCAGTCTGCTAGTGATTATAGACCCGTTAGCTTAAGAAATATTGTTTATAAAATAATTTTGAAAATCCTTGCTAATAGGTTGAAATGTCTCTTACCCAGACTGATATCGTTATATCAGTCTGCTTTTGTGTCTGGTAGACATATTGCGGATAATGTGTTGATTGCACATGAAATCATCCATACTATGAGAGCCTAAAGGGGAAATGAGTTCCTAATGGGTATCAAAATCGACATGTCGAAAGCTTTCGGCAGGGTGGAATGGAATTTTTTGTTAAATTTTATGAGAAAGTTTGGTTTTAGTGAACAATGGTGTCATCTAGTTAACCAATGTATTGGAACTGTTTCTTCTTCGGTGCTAGTTAATGGTGTGCCGTGGAATCGGTTTACACCTTCTAGAGGCTTAAGGCAAGGAGATCCTCTATCTCCCTACCTATTCAGAATATGTATGGAAGTGTTATCTCGGGCTATAGCTAAGGCCGAGAAGTCGAACCTAATACATGGGATTAAAGTTGGGAGCAATGCACCACCTATTTCTCACCTTTTGTTTGCAGACGACCTGTTAGTGTTCTCGACAGCTAATAACTCTGAAGGGGAAAACATCCTGAAAATCTTCAATGATTTCAGCAAAGCCTCAGGTCAGTTGATAAATTTCGAAAAATAGGGAATCTTTTTTAGTACTAATTCTCACCAGAACATTAGTGACAGTGTTAGAAAAATTTTGGGAGTGAGTAGGATAGCTTTGAATGATAAGTACTTAGGCTCAGCTCTCTTTACTCATATATCTAAGGTGATTTCCTTTAAAAAAATGTTACTGATAGGGTTGAAAACAAGCTTTAAAATTGGAATAAGAACTTGTCACCTGCTTCCAAGTCTACTCTAATTCACACTTGTACTACTACTATTCATATGTATCAAATGAATTGCTTTAGGATTCTGGTTGCGATTACAAAATAAGTTAACAGGATACAACGGGATTTCTTTTGGGGGAAAGATATTTCAATATCCAGGGGAGTCTTTCTAAAAGCTTGGTGTGATGTCTGTATCCTTAAGGAACTGAGAGGATTGGGGCTCTTGAATCTGCATAGTTTCAACAATGTAATGTTGGCGAAGATAACTTGGAGGCTTATGCAAGATCCGGGTACTCTTTTAGCCCAGGTAATGAAACAGAAATACTACCACGACCATAGTCTACTGAACAGTGAAAAAACATGCCCTGAATCGGCTTCATGGGGTTGAAAGAACATCAATAAAGAGATGCCAAGAATCAGAAACAACACCTGCAAGATCCGGGTACTCTTTTAGCCCAGGTAATGAAACAGAAATACTACCACGACCATAGTCTACTGAACAGTGAAAAAACATGCCCTGAATCGGCTTCATGGGGTTGAAAGAACATCAATAAAGAGATGCCAAGAATCAGAAACAACACCTACTGGAGGGTGGGAGATGGAAAGAACATCAGAATCTGGGAGGACATATGGTGCTCTGAGATAGTGGGTAATTTGCAACCACTAAATCAAAATAGCAAGAGTTTCACATTTGTTGTTGAGTTAATTGAAGGTGTTGGGGAAAGTTTGAAATGGAATACAAACAAGCTGCAAGTATGTTTTCATGGAGAGGTAAGAGTAATAGTGGGAGCAGTTAAGATAAACAAGGGGAGACGTGACAAATTAGCATGGAAACTAGAGAACAGTGGCAAGTTTACTACCAGGTCTCTATATAAACAAATTGTGACTAGTGGTCACCAAGTGCAACAGCAGGATGGAATTTTTTGGAAAAATATTTGGAAGCTCAACATAATGCCAAGAATAAAAAAAAATTGTGGAAATGCGTCCACGATATCCTTCCCCTCAATGAGAGGATCGCAAGAATCATGACAGACATAAACAAATCTTGTCCTTTGTGTGGGCATCAGGAAGAAACTCTTACTCATATCTTTCTAAATTGTGATTTCACTTTGAATGTCTTTAATAGTATTGGTTTTAACTTTGAATTTGTTTTTAATAATCAGGTGCATATCCCTGGTTGGATTAGAAACTGGTTTACTAGAAACGACATCAGGGAAAAAGAGTTGAGAAAATGGCCAGAAACAATGGCTACCATTTTATGGGTTGTTTGGAAAGCTAGATGTGATCTAGTGTTTAGGAAAATTAGACTAAATATAGAAAACACCAAGTACATAATCACTTCTTTAGTAAAGGATAACATTAGAAGTAGGTTGTTGCCAAATAGGGAGGAAGAGATAAACATGCTAAATGTGACAGTATATCAAACCCCCCTATTATGTGTATGAAAATAAATGTGACTGTGGTGTGGGATCTTGATATTAAGAATTCTGCAATTGCCATAACCTGTTCTGATCATACAGGTGCCTACGTCTGGGCAGGGTGCACAAACACTGCAGGAGCCAATCGAGAAGAGCTAGAGGAAAAAGCGGCTTCGATGACAATCAAGTGGACATGTGATTTGCATCTGCAAATGGTGCAAATTGAGAGTGACAACATGAAAGTCCTTGAAGCTACTAGGAGAAGGGTAAAGAACATAACGAAAAGCGTGACAAGATGGCCGGACGGAAACAATCTGAACTTTAATGTTTGTATGAAGGGGATAAAAACCCTTAACTTAATCCCAATTTCTGAAAACTTTATATCCAGAAGTTTGGTGGTAGTAAGTCTAGTGGAAGGTTTAACGAACACTTGGTTCGGTAGTTCTTTTTTTAGTTTCTTGAATACAGTCCTGATGATGGCTATGTAAACCGTAACCAACACATTATGTAATTGTCGGGGTAACCCTATTTTCTTATTAAAAAAAAAATCAAACACGCATCTACTTCTATTCAAAAGTGGGGAAAAACAAAACTTTAAAACATGTAATGTAAGACCAAACTAAACCTTAATTTAGGTCAATGAATAGCTACTAACCTCAAAAAAAAAAAAAAAAAAAAAAAAACCTCCCAATAATCCAACTTTTTCTTAAGTTTCGTAATCGTATCACTATTTCTTTCTTTATCTTTTATTCTCCTTTTAGATATGAGAGGATCTGTCGACACTCTTAGGTGGACACTATCATACATGATTTGCGTTATTTTCTCCGCATAACCCAAACGACAATGAATTTGAGTCTAATATTTAGATGATACGTTATTCTTATAAGGCTCTATATTCCTACCAAAATTCAGCACAATGAATTTGAGTCTAATATTTAGATGATCCTCCCTCTTTATATATAAATACGTAACTCTAGCGTGGCATGCATATAAAGAGAAAAATCTATACTTACCTCAAAGGTTCCAACTACTATGCAGCTAAAGCCTTACTTCTTGATGCTATATGGAAGCATTTAAAGACTTAAAGGCCTAGACAAATAAAGCTCTCATGTTGAATGGTGAGGAAATCTTCACTTCCTATTGGCCGAAATGTTTTTTTTTTTAGTTTTGTGAAACGAGCGTTTTGGTGGGGACACTTGGCAACGTATGGTTGGTATAAAAAAATAGGAAAAAAATTTAAAAAAGGAAACCAAATTCAAAATTTAGGTGAGGACACTTGGCAGCATATGATTGGTTTAAAAAGAACGCGTGATTGGGGGATACTTATATTAATTGGTGGATATAGGAAAATGATAAAAACGGGATTTAAATAGTAAATCAAGGTCACCCCATATCCATGTATTTTAACTAATTCCTAATCTACTCCTCATTAATCAGGTTTAGAAAAGTCCACTGCCGGCACAATCAATTAATTCTCGAGCATGCCGGTACTACTAACGGCATAGTATGTTGCTTAAATTTCTTTGCCGACACATGATATAAAGTATCCAGAAAATTGAAGAAAAAAAATCACTTGACTACCGGTACTGATAGATTTCTATCGAACTTGCCGGCATTTAGTGCTGGCATGGTCTTCATCACTTCTGGCGATGTAAAAAAAATAATTAATTTCCGAGATGGTCTTCATCACTACCGACATGGTCTTCATCACTTCCGAAATGTAAAAAAAAAAAAACGTTTTCAAAGTGAGGATCCGGCAGAGAATGAGAAGAGAATTTAAAAGGGAGTGGGAAATATGAGTTTTGTTATCTTGTGCACCCATGCACAAGATAACAAAACCCAAAAAAGAAAAAGAAGACCATAATTTTCCTACACTGGTTTTTCAAATGAAAAGTAGTTGAAGTAAATTTGATTCCATTAATTATTTTCTTAACATAAAAGCGATTAGATTATAGAGTTAGGAGACAGTACATAGGAAGAATAGGGTTTATCCTTTACTTTTTAGATTAGCTTGGAATGGTTACTTGGATTGCAAAATAAAACAAGATATGCGCTTGGGCATCTCCCTTTCTCTATTTATTTAGACAAGGACCATTTTTGAGACATAGACCAATTCAATATATAAAGAATTCGACTCGTTTATTAGGTTCTTGCTAAAGTTAAAGTTAGAAGATGTCATTTAAACCTCACACATTTAGGGGCGACTCAGTCGCAATTAGGGGCGACACTAAAAGACAAAAAAGGTCACCCAAACGTAAAACTGAGCTACCCCTTATCCGCGATTTTTTAAAATGGCAACTATACCCTTTTATAATCGGTATCCAAAACAACAATCGGTAGGTTAGTTGTTAATCGGTAGGTTAAATTGAAAATATACCTACCGATTATTGTGTAGATACTTCGGAAAATAATCCTTTGTTTATTCGGTAGCTTATCGAAATTTTAAGGCTACCGATTATAAGGAGCCTCTTATATAACCTTGGCCAAATCCCGGAGGTTCTGAGGCTGTGGATTTATCTGTAATCGGACGGATAATATGTTAAAACCCTACCGATTATAAGTTGCCCCAAAATGAAATTATTTCTAAAATCCTTCACGTAGAGAATTTAGAAATCTTCGATAATCGGTAAGTTATACAACTACAAAACCTACCGATTATATCGAGCCCCAGATCGAACCTTTGACGTATTTCATAGGTTTTGAGTGTACACAGCCAGCCATAACCACTTGGTGCGTGTTTTGGGTGCAGCGGTAATCGGAAGTTTTATATATTACAAAACCATCCGATCATAAGTAGCCCCAAAATGAGTTTTTTCGAAAATCCTTCATGTATTGACTTTTGAAATCTGCTATAATCGGAAGGGTATCCACCTTAAACAACCTACCGATTATAAGGAGCCCCAGATCGAACCATTTCCAAATTCCATAGGTTTTGAGTGTTCAGAGCCAGGGGTAACCACTTGGTTCATGTTTTGAATGTAGACATATTCGTAAGGAAAATTGGTTCCACAACCTACCGATTATTGGTTTCCCTAAATTCAAATTTTGTAAGATACCATATTCGGTAGGTAATATTAATCAAATTGCTACCGATTATTGGTTTCTCCACTTTCAACCTTCGTCAAATTAGCCGTTGCATGTTGAACCAAATTTCATAAATATCCTTTGGAGTTTTTGGGAACAGGAAAAAGAGTCGTTGGACCCTAAGTCTATATAAAGAAACTAATATCTATCACCCCAATTGCACCAAACTCTTTTCTCTCTTCAGTTCTAATTTAGAAAACCTAAAACATGGATATTGCTTTTGCAGAAGAAGAAGATTGTGCTATTTATAGAGCGTGGGTTGTGGTAACTATTCATGATATTGTTCACAAGCTCCACAAACGGGAATCCGAAGAGAAGTTATGGAACCGTATTTTAATGGTATTTGAGGCGTTAGATGGTAATCGAATTCGAAGATCATCCAATGAAATTAATATGAGAATGAAGGCGATCGATAAGGAGATTGACAAGCTCGAAGATGAAGAACGATTTGTTAGGGATGCTTTTCCTCAATGGACGTATCAAAAACGAGTAAGTATGTTTCATAACTCTGGCTCACTTGTTACTCATTCGTTAATACTAACTTGGTCATTCGTAATTTCAGAGAAATCTTGTTGATTATCGGTATATGGACCTCTACGGGAAACGATTTGAACATGAAGGATGTTACAAAATCAAGAGGGACAATTTCTGCGGTGTCTGGACGTTATGATATTTCGTAATACTTTTATGGTCAATAAGGAGTATGGATTTAGGTGATTTTGAAGAAATTGTAAGGTTGTGGTCTTTTGAGGTTTATGTAATGCACTTAATCGGATGAATATTAATCTAAAAAAGTTTCTGATTATTCATATTTGGTAGAATCTCTCTCCAACTAAGTTTCCGATTAACATATTCGGTAATTTTGTGAGTCCACATACTTTCCGATTATGTTGCTATTTGTTTCCAGGAAACCAATTTTTTTCACACAGAATAATCGGTTATTAAAAAAAAGATATATCCTACCGAATATAATTATTCGGATGTCAGGGTGAATATTTACCAACCGATTGTTTGGTGGTTTGGCTACAGAAAAGAAAGTTTTTGGGCACAGAATAATCGTAAGGAATTCATAAAAACAAACTACCGTTTAATATAATCGTTAACCAGTGAAGGTATATATATTCCCGATTATGGTGTTATTTTGTTCCAGGAAACACAATGTTTTCACACATAATAATCGGAAATGAACCATTAACAACACTACCGAATATTGTTATTCGGAAGGATTGGTGAAAAAAAAACCCTCCGATTGTGGTGTTGTTTGGATACAGAAGACAAGTTTTCTTTACACATAATAATCGAATGGCAGATTATATTATTAACCTTCCGATTCTGACTAAATGTTTTGAAAAATATCCATAATCGGTAGGTTAAAAATATATAAAGCTCCCGATTCTGACCAAAAATGCAAAAACCCCAGAATCGGTAGGTTCTTTTATAAACTTAACCCTCCGATTGTGTTCCAGAATTCAACAGTTACATGTATTATCATGTGATTCGCTTGCGATTCATCGTTAAATGCATAAACATAGCAATATAGCCATTCATAATCCATAAATGGAAGAATTCACAATCCATAAACATAACGTAGCAACTAATAATCCGACCCAAACTTTTAAAACGACATAATCCGACATAAACTTTGAAAACCATAAAGTTAACTAAAAAAAGCGAGAGTTTACACCATCGAAAGTTTATTTCTTCTTTTTTCCCATGACTTTGCGACCCTTACTGCCTCTACCACTTGGACGAACATCATCACCGGTTTCATCCACTTGAGTGCTCGGTGAAGCCCGAGTTCTTTTTTTCACAACCTTTTTAGGTTGCTTGACTTTATCCCCAAACTGAGATGCATAATCTTCATTGTCAATGTTATCAATCATCTCTTGGTGCTATTTTATCTTCTCAAGTGGCACAGGGTCTCCGGATTTTATGCAATTAGTGCACTATTTGGACAAACCTGTTCATCTGTTTTAAAACATAGCATACCATCAAGGATGGCTCTAGTCTGATTTTGACCCATAAAATAAAACTAAATTAAGAAACCAATACGTACCAATATATCGAAACCCGGAGGTTTGTCTTTGAGGATACTCTTATACGGTGCGGGCTTTGCTTTAAGATCACGGATTACGCTAAAATGAGAAACATCCCGATACCAATCCATATAGTTGGGAGCATTTTCATAACCGTTGTTGGCTTGCCTTCCACCGCTGATCAAGTAATCCATCCTTCTATCCCAATGGTGTTTGCAGGATGGGTTACCCTTGTAAACCACTGTGATAGAAGTTTTATCTGAATTACATTTATCCACATCCAACCAAAAATTCCCATTGATTTTCCACTTTGGTAAAGCTTGTACATAACCGTTTTGTCGCATCACCCTCGAGGCATTGTACATCACGTATCCAGTTGGGTGCCACAATGGCCCAAAATAAAGGGCCAAATTGGACCGACCTGCGATATGTCCATTATCTCGGTCTTCCTTGTATGTATCAAAGCATATATCTTGGGATTTCAGTGAGTCCAAAACCTCCCTCAAACGAATCAGCTGCTGCTCTTTTGTTCTAGAATGGTTGTCATCGAAGACGTACTTCTTTCCTCTAGGCTGACCTTGCGCCCACCCCGGTTTTTGAATGGCCAATTCCAAGACAGGGAAGTGGTCGTAGATCCATGTCTGTATTGACATTTTTGCAAGTTTTAAGAAATTGTTTCTTCAATGGTAGAAAAATAAAAAAACAACCAAGTATGTAGGAATAATAAAAATACCTGTAGTAGACTCACGTTCCCGGCCACTTGGATAATTCCAAGCCTCGACGCCTTTCTCAACTCTTCCATCAACCACGCATGGCATGTCGTGCCCCAAGAGTACTCATGCACTTTATCGAGGGGATCCAGAAGTTGTAAAAGGTTGGCGTCGACCCGATTGCCACTAGTTTTGGGGAAAATTACACATCCCAATAAACATAGGAGATATGTCGTGGCCGCATGGTTCACTTGCTCATCAGTTAAAGTTCCGTTCTCTTCTTTTGCCTTGGTCCCCTTGAACATATCCATCAGAGTACCAATGTTGAATTGTCTGGTTCTATACCCCATGCATCTCTTGAACTCAGTTTTTGATGTTTCTTCATCCCAACCAAAACACTTGTTAGTTAGAGCATAGAGTTTGGGCCATTCCAA
The DNA here is from genome assembly GCA_023529315.1 of Papaver bracteatum. NCBI lineage: Eukaryota > Viridiplantae > Streptophyta > Magnoliopsida > Ranunculales > Papaveraceae > Papaver > Papaver bracteatum. The sequence continues at coordinate 140,567 of JAJJWX010004951.1, read as the reverse complement.
CTTCTTTGTGAACTCAGCCCTGATACCGTTTCCATGGTCAGGGAGTCCAAGAATATGCACAACATCATCTGGGGTAATCGTCATCTCTCCAAACAGCATATGGAAGGTGTCGGTCTCAGGATAAAGTCTCTCCACAAACGCCGATATAGCCACCCGGTCATGTTCCAGCATAGAGTTTTAAGCAGCATTAGCCAACCCCGAATTTGCAATAATTGTGTTGAACCTTTGACACTCACCGAATAGAGGTCATTCCAGCATTTTAGGTGGTGCGGCGGTGGGTTTGAGTAAACGAACCGCATCGGAATGGTACTATTATACACATGACAAGTTAAAAACAAATTATAATTACCTAAACTTATTACCCTTAAAACTACTATTACGATTACACAAAAAAATACGTACATAAAACGGATACGATTATTACCTCTGTTTCATATATTTCTCTTTCCCAGGAATCTTTGTATCCAAATAACAATTCTCCTCCATTAGCCGGCATCCCAAGGATTGTTCCTTCTGGAATATCCTTCACCTTGAGTTCTTTTGGGACTAGGTGTTTCGCCTTCTTTTGAGGAGGATTTTTCTTTTCGGCTTCTCCTTCTTCTTGCGCACCACTGGGTTGTGAAGCTTCCATAACTTTTTCTTCTGGTGCTTCTGGTACTTCTGGTTCAATAGCAGGTTGAATTTCAGGATGTGATTGTGGAGCAGGTGGTTGTACAATTGATTGAACTGGTTGTGATTGCGGGGCACTTGAGCGAACACCTTCTTCAAGTGGGTCTACTTGTGGGGTAGGTTGTTGAAATTCATGTTTAGCACTAGAACTGGATTTAGTGACCCTAGCTCTCCGGGCACTAGCTGTCAAGTTCTTACGTCTTTCCATCCTTGCACTATCCGAGACCACTGCGTCTTCGGGTTTTTTTCCTCGTCTATCCCTAAATAGCATGAAAAGGTAAAATAGATTTATAATCGAAAGTATAAGTTAAGCATAAGCGTCCGATTATAAATAATCGGAAGCCTAATTTCACCATACTCCAGCGAATACACATAATCGGTAACCAAAAAAATATTATACTTGTCGAATATGCAGCAGTTTGTGTCCATGAGATACATAAGCCTATTATAATCGGAAGGAAACCCAAGATTTTAGCAACCGAATATGACAAATATTCTTTAACAGTGCGAATTGTAGCAATAATCGGAAGTTTACAAAAATATATAACTTCCCGATTCTGTGTAATAACCGAAAACCCTAAGAAAAAATTTCGTGGTTTCTTCGAATTAAAGTAATACAAACCCAAATCTAACGGTAGAATGTTACCTAATTGGGACCATCTGGAGTTGCCTGAGAGTTTGGTTATCGGAATCATCTACATCAGGGACTTGTTCTTCATCACCTTGTTCGCGTTCTTCGTGTTCTTCGGTGAGAACCTCTTTATTACGGGCAGGCACTCCAATGTTTGAATCACCCCCACGAACCACATTTGAGTTTCGACCCGATTTACGCACTTTATCTTTCATCTTCTTAGAGAATATTCAACGATTATTCTATTATACGATTAACGATAACGATGTATTGAAGCGGAGTTAACGAGGGGGAGAGTTTTGCTCTCTGTATTCGGATAGCAAGAAGAGGATGGGAGAGTTGAAGTTGAAAAGAAATGAAATGAAAAAAGAATTTAGGTTTACATCGGTTTTATCTTTCAAATGTGATATAATCGGATGTTAAACTAAACAATTAGGCTTCCGATTATAGGTTGCCCCAAAAATGAGTTTTTCCAAAAACCCTTCAATTCCAAAATTTTAAAAATAAATATAATCGGTAGCCAATTTGGCATGATACTGCCGTACACTATGAAAATGATTTGGTATGTTCATGAATTATCTTTTCTTTTCCAAATCATGTATGTTATATGGTTATGCTTATTTTGTTTTATACGCATTTAGATATTTCAAAGTAAGAAGGAGGCCAAGGCTTGGCTAATGAACAAGGCAAAAGAGAACATGTGCGTGGTAGTTCAAAACCCTTGTGTGAAGAATATTCGGTTTGAAATGACTTGTGAGCGAGGTGGGGTGAAGAAGAGTCACGAGGGAAAAAATAGTAAGTATGTAAGAAAGACGGAGAGAAAGAAATACCGAACTCATACAAAGAAAATTGGATGCCCATTTAAGATTGTCTTCTATAAGCCCAATGGTAAGGAAAGTGTAGAGTGGAAAATGTCTAAAGTTGCTAATGGTTGTCATAACCATGATGACCAGGATACTCTTGTTGGACATGTAATGGTTGCGAAGTTAAAACCACATGAAATGGAGACGGTGCGGTCAATGCGGATCCAAAAGCCGAGTGCGATCTTAAGTAAAATTAAGGAGGACGACCCCGAAAACTTGTCTTCTTTGTCTAATATTCAGTCGGCGCTAGCTACGATCAAAAGGACGAAATAAGGGTTGTGTTTCCTGAAGCCCGAAACTTGCAATGTACGTGGAACATTCAATGCAACATCAAACACAATTTCCATCTCCATTTCCAAGCTAAAAAACCAAAGAAGGGTACCAAGAGGTCGAAGGAATAGGATGAGCGCATTATTAAATTAACCGTGGAAGAAAAAGAGGAAGAGAAGAGGTTATTTGATGAAAAATGGAAGGACGATGGAATTATTTGGAGAATGTTCATGAAAGCGTGGGACAAAATCGTGTGGTCGAAGACTGAGAAATTTACGAACGGAACTTGAAGAAATTGGAGGATGAATATGGCAAGGACTACCCAAAACCGGTTGAATATTGTAAAACACAATGGTTAACGATCAAGGAGAGGTTTGTGTTTGCATGGACATATGAATGTCGCAATTTCAAGAACGAGGCGACAAGCATAGCGGAGGGGTCTCATGGCCGGTTAAACAAAATACTTCAAGGTAGTCAAAATGGAGTTGTATCGATCCAAGAAGCAATTCATGAATTCACGAATCGAGATCTCGTTAAGATTAAGGGTTCTATGCAATTTAGTGTACATAGATTCCCGACGGAACATGAAAAGGAAAGATTGCTTCTAAGGGGCATTGTTCATAAAGTTTCAAGATGGGCAATAAATCACATGATGAAACAATTGAGGTTATATAAAAATTACAATGACGAGAATACGGTTTGTGTTTGCAAAGATATGATAGGTATTGGTCTCCCATGTCGTCATAAAATGGGTACGTACGTAGATGTGATTGACATCAATGATATTCATCCATTTTGGAAGCAATTAAGTTTCACTCCAAGCACCCCCGTAGTTGATGGTCCGTCGTTCTTGGATTCGGAATTATGTGCAAAAATAGCCGAGCGTTATGCTACAACAAATGGCGCCAAGAAGCAAGTATTGATGCATGATTTGGAGCAAGCTCTTCACCCTAGTCTAAGGGAGGTTGATGAACCTATTAAGCAAAATGGGGCGGATAGGTCCTCCGAAGTGTCTTGGGCCATGGGAAGAAAAGAATTGAAAGAGTATTTGTCTAATAAAAGAATATTGTGTAGGCATGAGCGTTCGGAAGCCCAATTTGAGGATGAGCCGCAACCCAAGAAAAGAGGTCGTCCAAGAAAAGATCAAAGTGGACCAACCGGCCGACAAGTGGGGCAGAATGTCTCTACGAAGCCTTCTCAAGTGAGTCAAGCCGAGGAGGTGGAAGAAGTTGTGTTAGTGGAGACCCAAACTACCTCCGTAGTTATAGATCAAATGAGCAACTACCAAGAAACACAATCAACGGAAATGGTGACTATAAGAGAGAAGTATGGTACTCTTCGTTGTCCTAGGGATTTTCATGGAAAACCTACGCGATCAAGGTATACAATTATAGAAGAGTATATGAAACAACTCCCTCCCCTCATTGTTCCATTTGTTTTGTCCACCGACGAGGTGTATGGGGATGGTAATTATGGATTTCACGTCGCTACGGAACAAATTGGTTACTTTGGAGAAGTTTTGGACGAAGATGTCACCGAATGGAAATATTTAAGAACTAAGATGGCGGTACAACTAATAAAGGACAAGGATTTATATATGTGGATGATGAAGCAAGGAGATAGACACGACAAAGAACTAGAGTTCAAAAACTTAGTTGCGCGTGTAAAGTGACGAAAGGGATTGAAGACCATCGGATCCAAGTATTGGATGAGAATTCCTTCATGTGGATATCTCTTAGCGGACGTTTTGAATTGCGTGGTACATTTCTTTGTTCCACCTAAGTATGGACATTCCTTTACGTTTGCACCTACAAGGACGGTTTGCGATGATTCGGTTAAAGATAGAAGAATTGTGATGGCATTTGTGAATGAGATGCATTTTATCGGTTTAAGAGTAAAGAGAGATTGCCCATTACCTCCGTTGGATGGTGCGAAGGATTACTTCACAACGAATCATTGTAAGGATTGGTTGAAACAATATGAGACCAACATGTTCGATTGGGATTGCGTCATGAAAATCAACTTTCCGGCAGGCATACTCGAATTAGTTCCCTCGGATGATGAAGATGAATGATCGTTACTTGCGGAATTTGTATTTTTATGAATTTTTGGGAATTCTTTGTGAAGTATAAATATATAATCGGTAGTTAAATTATAAATATGTCAACCGATTATAAATGCTTTTGTAAACAGACTCAATCAAATATATAATCGGTTATTAAAACTTCTAAGTTACCCTCCGATTGCAAGTCTAACAAAATTACTGAAATTTATTCCCCAGAATCGGTAAATAACATCTTACATTAACATCCGATTGTCACCAAACTCTGAAAAAAAATTGAAAAAGTTTCCAACAATCGGTAGACAAAACAGAACATATACATCCGATTATTATCAAACTCTGACATGAAAAGATGAAAATCTCCCCAGAATCGGTAGATAAGAGATAACAATAACTTCCGATTGTAACTATTAATCAATATTTATACTGTGGTCACGGACTTCAGGAATTCATAACTCCCATCATAAGTGAATTCTTTGACCTTTTCCACAAAGTACTATCTTTTTGCGAGTGCCTCCTACATAAACAAACACAAAATAATGCCAAGTTGGTTTTAGTAAGAAGGATTAGACACACGGTGTTAAAAATAAATAATTTAAACCATACTTACAAATTTTTGGATTGACAAGCTTAAGTGGCTAGTATTAAACATCCTCTTTTGTATCGTTATATAATCATTTACCCCTTTTTGGACAAGTCGGAAACGATCATGAACTTGTTGGAGTGATCTTTGATTTGGATTTCCATACTCTCGCACAAATTGGCTATATACCCTCGACCAAAAGACTTCGAATGTTAACGTTCCCGCTATGACATCTTCACGTCTTGTTTCATGATACCAGGTTTTCACAATGACCAAATCTTCTGTTGCGTCAAACGTTGCCATGCTAGTAAGTTGAGATATATAAGGAATGAACTAGAGTAGACGATGGAAAAGATATTTGTAGAATACACAATGTCAAATCTTCTGCTGCGTCAATGTGTTGTTTGCTGCATAAATAAGAAGAGTTTAACCACCTTATATAGATGACACTCCCAACGTCTCTTTTTTTGGAAAATATGGCCGTTGATGCGTACTTTACAAGACTGTACTAAAGTTGCGTACAATTATTACACATAATCGGTAGTAAATTCTGTAACATAAGTAACCGATTATGTTTACTCGGAACCTTAGGATACTTGTAAAACTTCCGATTATAGACTATTTTGTTAACAGGGTATAAAGTTTCATTAGGGAGGTATAATCGGAGGTTTATCAATATGTTTTTTCTACAGATTTTGTGTGGTTTTCGAGGCCCAGCTTTAAAAATAGCCGTTGGAGTATAATCGGTAGTTAAATAAATAACATAAACTTCCGATTTTCTTGGTGTTTGGGAAATTCAGTACAATATCACCTCAAAATCTTCATAATTTTACGTTGAACTTCCACAAATTATATTACAATATATTGTGATTAGCGCCGTGGACGTGTTGGACGAGTCCTAAACGGATTAAATCTTTCCATCTCCATAAGGATTCTAAAATGAGCTTCATAACGGAAGCTTGATCTTTTCCATCTCCGCCATTCCCCGAGATATTGTTCTATAACCTCATCATTGGTTGCACCCCTCAATCGATATTGATTCACAAGATAAGTTAAATCGACAAATTCTCCGACGCGTCCGTTTATTGAACCAATTCGGCAGAAAAGATCAGCAGAGTGACGGTTGTTTGGGTTACCGGTGTCGGCGCAGAATTTTTTGTGAATTTTCCCCAAATAACTCATACTCATTATGCCTCCTTGCCTCCGTTCTGCTCCCCGTCTCGGATAGAATTGAACGTAGCGCCTACATAAAGATAAATCTTCTTCAATCGTGAACTCCGTTGGATTAATGAATGGTTGGGCCATTATGTTGAAGATGAAGTTGGAGAGAGTTTACAGGTATTTGTGTTCCATAGAGGGTACAAGGATACAATCCTTATATAGGGTTTAGAGTTCCAACGGCTCTTTTTCTGTTGGGGAAAATGTATAATCGGTAGCCAAATAAGGTATTTAGCTACCGACTATACAGAAGCCCCAAATTTTGTTTTGGGAGAAATCTCAAATTTACGAATTTGAGAACTAGAATAATCGGTAGTTTATATGACTACCGATTATAAGTTGCCCCAAATTTTGTTTTGGGAGAAATCTCAAATTTACGAATTTGAGAACTATAATAATCGGTAGTTTATATGACTACCGATTAAACAGTTGCCCCAAATTTTGTTTTGGGAGAAATCTCAAATTTTACGAATTTGAGAACTATGATAATCGGTAGTTTATATGACTACCGATTATAAGTTGCCCCAAATCTCTTCTTTGGGAGATACTATAATCGGTAGTATAGTGAGGTTATTATTACTACCGATTGTTATAGGACCAAGATTCACGTTTGGCACGAAATCTATATTAATCGTTAGTCAAATATGTTTATTAACCTTCCGATTTAGTGCTACACAATCGGATACAAATTTCCTTCCGATTATATAAGGGCATTAACGTAATCTCCATGTTTTTCGACACCCCTTAACGTGGCCTCTGGGTTGGGAATAAAAAAGTCGCCCCTAATTGCGACTGAGTCGCCCCTAAATGTGGGAGGCATTTAAAAAGCTAGAAGTTACTTATTTCCTTCTCTTTTTTCCTATACTTGTATCGTGCATCGTACTCACACAAGAATGGAATGTCGAGAGTGCACGTGGAATCGGACTGCAAAACACCGGAACTTTCTACAACATATAATTTTGGCATCCGTTGTTTTGGATTTGATCGGTTGATTATCGTTCAAAACATTACGAAAACACGTATTATACAAATTTTAACTTTTAAGATTGTAATTAATCTTCATTTAACCTCCATAGAAACTAGATTTAAAATTGTTAAAATGTCAGGTATAAGCATGTCAACATAACACCACTTGTTAATATTTATTTTTTCTTTCAATCAGCAAGGGTAAAAATTGTCATTAAAAAGTCTTACATAAGACACGCTAAGGAAACAAAGAAAGAACAACCTCAGTGTTAGGAAAAACAATCAACCGACTCAACACATGCCAAACGGATCGAAAAGTTCCCAAGCTAAAAATACAAAAAAAACACCCAATTTACGAAGAAGCTGTCTCAATTAATTTTAACCTAATCCAAATAAACTTCCTACAATCGCTCAGAGTTCTTACACCAAAAGAAAACATAACACCTTATTTGTTCATCAACGCGCAAAAAGTCTACCTTCTATTGTTAAAAAAAAATGTTATCCATGCATTTCCAGATTTTCAAACATATGTTATCGATAACAGTTGCTAAAGAGCTTGATCAGTTGAAGAAAACCTTTTCATTCGCCACCCTGTGATTACCAAGTCAATATAGTCGGACATTTCCTAAGTTTTACTTGCATGGGGATAACAAATAATACCAAATTTTCATTGCAAATAGGTCGTGAAGTAAGAGATGCTTCACAGATCATTGTGTTCACAACATAAGAGACAATCATGTACTAGAATTTTTTTCTTTCTTGTATGAAAGGTCTCTTGTAGAGAGTTTCTTTTTATGGAAGATCTGTCAATGTGTTTATGGGTAAAAACTGTTTTTGGTGGTTTTGGTAATTTGGGTGTGTGGATGAGAAACAAATCTAAAACTAAAACAAATGCACTGCACGGGAGTACTTTAGATTCGAGAGATCAATCTGTACAATCCTGGCCTAAACCAAGAAATGGTTGTTCCAGTCTTGCTTCGGTCACAAAGTGAAGGAGAAGGGTTAGTCTTAGGGAGGGAAGCGATGAAGGTGTTGAGACCAAAATGGTTAATTCTGAAGGTGCGGCTATTATATAACTTGTACCAGAATTTGGAACTGGCTTGCAAAATGTAAGCTATCAGTTCTTTGGTATTTTTCTGGATAGTGTGTTGTTGTTCTCACCAAAACTTGTTGTTTTGTGGAAAATAGGTGAAACTTATTTATACAAGTCATATTGAACGCACCCTGGTCTCGTAGAAAGTGGGAATGATGGAGTGATGGAGAGGTAGGATCATGTGTAAATGCCAGAAACCACGTTCCCACTATGAAGTAGACGGGTTAGTTTACACCCACTACTTCTTGCCGCCACTAATTTCCCTGCATTCTGACACTTTCTTATAATGGGAGTGTTGCACGCCGCACGCTGTAAACCGCCAGACCAATACCCTGATGAGTATCCCCAGTTTGTGACATGTTTGATGTCTTGAGTGTTTTCGTGGAAAACGTGTAGCAAGTCAAAGTCAAGAGACTTGCCACAGGAAAATAGCATTTGATGCTATTAAGATTGTCTTAGCTGGTCGCCTAAGACTTGCCACAGGTATGTCAATTATGCGGAGAATTTGGACGGATGAGATTGCAACTCATGAGAAAGGGTGGCCATGGATTATGGCCACATTTTGTTGGCGCTGATGGTAGTACAATGTCATCTTTGGCACATGCCAATGGCGTGGTGGCATATAGCGGCATGCTAGTGGCGCCTGGTGTAGCCATGGCGACTATTTTGGCATATTGGTGTTAAACCCAAATATGGCTCCAGCAACATTGGCCAAGTTGATACATCAGACTTAAGGCCTTAGGAGAATTACTTGACTTAGTTGGCATGGCAACTTTTATCTAAATTAGGGTTTGGCATATCGATACCCTAATTAGCACGTGCGGCATGGTTGCGGCACGGTGGCGTTTTATGCAATCGGTGCTGTTTGTACCCCACCTAAATGGTGTACGTATGGGTTACACGTGCTTATAATAGAAGTGTAAATCCGATTATCGTAGGAATCGGTTGGTTTATTATAGAAACCAGTGGGTTATTGTGGAACCCAAACGGCTTATTGTAGAAGCCTGGACTTGGTTTATTATGGAAACCATTGGGTCTATTGTGGAGATCCAAGCGGCTTATCGTAGAATCCTGGACTTGGTTTATTATAGAAACCAGAGTGTTATTGTGAGACCCATGGGGCTTAATATGGAAGCCCGGATCGGTTTGATTAAGGAACCACCTGGCTTATTGGTGAAGCCCAAGATCCATGGGTATTTAGGGTTCATGGAATAATTACAGATATTATTTAGGATAAATCCTGATAAATAAGGGATAATTATCCTAAGTAGTAAGCATTATCCATGAAAAATAAGATTATGATAAACATTAGGGTTTATCATGAATCTGGACAGTATTTGGGGTTTATGCAGATGTGGGTAGTTATTAGGATAACTGATGAAACCCTAAAGCTATATCTGATTTTTGCCTATAAATAAAGGCAAAATCCCAACACAAAGGTAGAACATACTTTCCCCTTCACAAAAACTACTTGCTCAGAACATCCGCTGATTTTAGCATCAGAGTGTTTTTGCAGGTACCTCCCTATTTTGATCAACCTTTGGAGAAACCATACCAACGGCCGAGGATCGATCGACTTTCCCGCATCTCGAAGATCGTTGGAGCGCTCGATTTTTGCACCAACATATTTTGGCGCCGACTAAGGGGACAGAAGAAGAGATCGTGCTCCCCAAAACTAAGAAAAGGATTTTTTTTTTTTTTTTTTTTTTTTTCCTTAGTGTTTTGAAAACTAGGGTTTCAAAGACGTTCGAACTGGAAGCAATCTGGTCGCAACTTTTCTAAAAGTTACTGTTCAATTCGCAACTTTTATATAAGTTACAGTTCAGTTCGCAACTTTTGTCAAAGTTACAGTAAGATCTAACAACGTCACATGAAGTTGCTAGATCCCCAGGACTTTTTGCAGAGTTACAACTTCTTTTGAATACTTTGTTAAGGGTTGTTGAATACATCTCAACTTTTCCTAAAAGTTGCGGGAGGGTCTAAGTGTTACAGAAGGAACGGCCAAAGTTGTAAAGAGAAACTCTCTAATATAAAAAAAAAACAAATGGAAGCAGCAGCTGCAGATCGTCTCGAGGTGAATGAAGGCGTACCAAGCCTAGGACAGACGAATCAGAAAACTAATACTCGACCCTTGAGGAGTGCTATTGTTCGAACCAACAAAGAAAGGGATAGCGGAACGGCGTCTATGACGTCCACAGCATCAGCTTCACGATCGCGTTCGGAGGGGCATGTGCCAATGGTTAACTATACCTTGATCAATAGATCTCCACCGCCAGCCACCAGCGGGAGGTTTCGACTTCAAGGAGGAACTTCAGGTCAACATCCCAGTGACCAGACCCAGCGAGAGGGTGATATAGCAAGCAGAGGTGTGAGAGCTCGTGTTAATAACCCACATGGTGGAAAGGTGAATGCCGCGACAACTGATCAAACCGGTGTAGTACCTAGAGTGAAATCCAGCGTCCCACCGGTGGCTCAATCTACTGCTGCACATATCCAGCAAGTCACACAGGTCAACAACAATCAGGCTGCTACTACACAGCATGTCCAACAAATCGCACAGGGGAACAATCCACTAGTGACGCCCATCGACTTAATGATCCGTGAGCGATTACAGCAACTGGAGAGAGAGAACAAGCGTCTTAAAGTTTCACTGGGAAAGAGAAAGGAGCTGGAAGCTCCAACTATTTCACGTTCAGGAAGTGGTAGAACAAATCGACAAGAGGGACGAAGGTACGTGGCTATTGATGATCGACGGGAGCCTGAAAATACACAAAGAAGGTACGTGGCTATTTATGATCGTTGGAGAGACCGTGACGATGGACGAAGGAATGAGGAGGAAAGAAGCTGTTCACAGAGTCATCGCGGGAATAACCAATTTGACCGTCGCGTTCCTGGCGGCGGAAGAGATAGTGGAATTGGGACAGATCGTATGCGGCGCAGCCGGAGGGAGTTCCGAACTGACGAAGGACATTCGAATAGATCAAGGCACGAGAGGGTTCATTCGAAAAGGAGGCCAGTTTTTGACAGGAACGGACGTACTCGGGGAGGCGCAGACAGCGGATCTGAAGCGGAAGAAATGTTTAGTAAAAAGGAGCTTAGCGCTGTGGTGGAGGAGTTGTTTGAAGACACCAAGAGGAGAGGAGATGTTAGTGATGCCAACAGCAATGGTGGCCGTTCCCACCTTGACCTGGACGTATACACGTACAGATAAATGCTTGAGGCCTCTACTAGTGCTCATCAATGGGAATATTTTGAGTATGTGTACAAGGAGATGCATCTCTGTGGGTTCCTGCTAGATCAGAGCAAACATGACTGGCTACTTGTTCAAGCATCCATACCTGGGAAGTGGCACTTGCTGGAGCATGCATTCGACACTATTTTGGAAGCAGGAGAGATTCCTCATCCCTTTCTCGTCACTGAGATGGTATGCCAAACTTCAGTTCAGCATAACTATGAAAGAGTTGTTACGCTTGTGAACAACATGGCTCATACACCTTTTCGGAAGGAATTCAGAGTGAATCAGTGAGGGTGTTGAATACTCTGTAGAGTAGTGAAGTAGTACAGAAGCCATTGTCTCAAGTTTTTCGAAGTCATTAATATCCCGATGTGAATCAAGTGCCTCAGAAGATTCGACAGGCTTTGTAGGTCCTAAAGATGGTGCCTCTAACGTTTAATTTGTTGTTTGACTTAGCACCAGGTGTTTAGGACTGCGATGACAGGGAAAGTATTTGAGGCTTATCGGGATGACGTCAAAGGTTGCTAAACAGTCTGGGGGCGACGTCGTCAGCATCAGTCCAATGATTGAATTCCATGGCAGCATTCAGATTCAGTCAGCAATCCACGTGAGAAGTTTGGTACAGTCAACGCCGCCATATCAGCTGCATCGGTCCATTCATTGACTGCCATGTCAGCATGCGGATGTAGTCGTCAGCATAGTATGCCACGCTCCCTTGGTAGTTCAGGAAAATGATGAAAAATATACGTGAGGCAGGTTTCGAAGGCATGACACCAAGTCGTTGTCTATGCTTCATCTGTTCAACTTCACGCTGGTACTGCTCTATAGTGAATGCATGGATTCTCTCCCGGTCAGCTAAAGCCTCGGAATGAAGTTGCCCAGTCCTCCGAAGGAGTGAAAGACACTGTAGGAGCACAGATTCAGGCATCGCTGGAAAGGTGGAAATTTTGCAAAAAGAAAACGTATAGATGAAAGAAAGTACACATACTGCAAACTGAAGTTACATGGCCCGGTCGAGAACTTGGGGAATGCCGGTCATGAAGTCATAGAGGTGGACATCCCCAGGCAGCATACCAGTTCGAACTATACCACAAGAAACGGCAGGATCTCTTATGACGTAATCACTGGTAGTTATGACCGAACCACCAGGATTTTGCAAGATAGGCAGGAAGGGATTACCGGCTACTGGCAAGCATTGCCGAGATATCGACACAGGAGGTGGTGTGGCTGGAGAATAGTGAGGTGATGAAGGAGCGCTATTAGCATGGTTGTTGTCACCATCAACATCGTCGTCACTTATGATTATTGTGGGAGGAACGATTTCTGTTTCCATGGATGCAGCACGATTGGAGGGCTCAGCATTGAACGAGGCGGTAGCATCTGAGAAGGAATTGGGAAAATACCTTACTGCTGCAGGACGACGAATGGTATAAGGCCGTCCACCCACGCGTTTCCTAGTAGTATGGCGTAAAGGTCCAATGTTCTTTGAGTCACTGTTGTGATTATCGTGTCCCTTTGGTGAAGTCATACTGTACATTCAAGAGCTGAAAGAGAAACGTATAAGAAATTTATAAACATCTAATAAGGAGATGTTTATGTATTAAAGCTGGGGAAGTTACGAGAGAAAGATTGACTTGTCTTGATAGGAAGGAAGTATGTCAAGGGAAGAGAAAAGGAGCACTTACCCAAAGAAGCTAGCATGGAAGGAGAGATAGTTGCAGATGTGATTTTGCAGAGATATTTCATCCACATTTATACAGAGAAAGAGCGGTGACGAATAAATAGAACGGACTAGGAATTCGAGAAGGAACAAATTTTCTTGGAGTTCTAAGGATGGCCGGATTCTTGAGTCTGTAAAGAATTAAATTTTCCCGGTGACGGTGACGACTAATTTCTATAGGAATCTATATCGGTGAAGTTAAGTCTGAGGTATACGCGGAAAAATTATTGTGCTGCATCATCTCAAGCTGTTCTGGAGGGGACGTGATCTTTTTGAAAAATAAACACGTGGGCTCACATCAAAGATGATGTACTTTGAAAGGTGCACCATTTTTACGCGGGGTTCACATTCACAACTTTATGCGGGACCAAATACTCATTCGCCAAGGAGTTTGGCATTGGGAAGACAAGTACGAAACATACTACAATTGGGATGTTGGAAAAGGCCCTTGGTGATTAAGGAATCGTGGTTTATGAGATGGAAAAAATGCATCTTAGGCACTACGACTATGAAGCCATGGTTGGGGCACATCCATGCAACAAGCTGGCTAGGGCCATGGAAGGTTGCTCGATCAACGGTATCACACGAAATAGAACGAGCCAAGGCAACTAATTCTTTCTTTTATTTTCCCGTGGGCGAATCCAAAAAGAAAAATTATAATGGAACCAGAAATAAGATGGCAACGGAAAGGATACCTGATTATAATCCCAAAGCCATCTAGCAAGTGAGGAACGGATATAATAGATCTAGTTCCTGCTTCACGTGGGGGCGTCTTTTCTACTTGGGAATATTTCTACAGATATTGGGGGCGGCTAAAGTGTCACCAAGCATGCAATCAAAGGCAACTTGTTTTGAGAAGTTGAAAAATAGAAGACATCTTTTTCAGTATCAATTCAAGCAATGGGGGAGGCTAGGGTTGGACGAACGAACGCCTTGGGAGGTTTTTCTATAAAAGAGAAAGACAAAGGCGAAGTATTTTGGTTATTAAGGAAGTTGTTGCGATTTCTTTCTGATAAAGAGAAAGGAGAAAACAAGATGTTTCAACATAATTAAGCTGAAGCTAAAATGGAGCGAAAGGAGCAAAGGAAAAGTATTAAAGACACTCATATGGCTTATTGAGGAAGCCTAACCGGACTTATTGAGGAAGCCCGGTGGTTTATTAAAGAAACCAAGTCTGTCTTATTGAGGAAGCCTAACCGGACTTATTGAGGAAGCCCGGTAGTTTATTAAAGAAACCAATACATGGCTTATTATGGAAGCCCAATTTGGTTAATTGTAGAAACCCAGATGATTGATTATAGAAGCCTAGTACGGTTTATCGTAGAAACCAACGGCTTATTATGAAAGAAAATGTATGAATCTCTTGTACACCAGAGGATGTCGTACGTTCATTATTCGCAGACACAAGAGCGCTGAGTTAGAAAATTTTACGCCGGTACGGGGACAAATAGGAAACCAATGTGCCTAGGAAGTTATGGGAGCAACCTACATTCGAAGTGAGGTATGTTCTCAAAGTCGAAGTTGATTTATTAATTTAATCCTGATAATTTTTCTATTAAAGAGATAAATTGGAGTGTTTTTCTATCAAAGAGAAAAACCAAGAAAACGCTGCAAAGATAAGGCTATGTTTTTATCTAGGAAGTTGACACTTATTAGAGAAGTGTCGAGTTCAAACAAGAAAAGAAGAAAAAAGACTTGAAGAAGAAGAATTCCTTTTGAGACGAAAACAGGTGGGATGGGATGTGAGTACGATGGATTTAAATATCCGGTGGACAGTGGAGGCCCACAACCATGTTGGGTTTGGGATTAGTCGGGATCATTTCTAGGCTCGACATTTGGCTTTAAATGTTCTTAACCCTTCGAGCAAGTCGAGGGTTAAGAAGGGGGCGATGTTTGTACCCCACCTAAATGGTGTACGTATGGGTTACCGTGCTTATAATAGAAGTGTAAATCCGATTATCGTAGGAATCGGTTGGTTTATTATAGAAACCAGTGGGTTATTGTGGAACCCAAACGGCTTATTGTAGAAGCCTAGACTTGGTTTATTATGGAAACCATTGGGTCTATTGTGGAGATCCAAGCGGCTTATCGTAGAAGCCTGGACTTGGTTTATTATAGAAACCAGAGTGTTATTGTGAGACCCATGGGTCTTAATATGGAAGCCCGGATCGGTTTGATTAAGGAACCACCTGGCTTATTGGTGAAGCCCAAGATCCATGGGTATTTAGGGTTCATGGAATAATTACAGATATTATTTAGGATAAATCCTGATAAATAAGGGATAATTATCCTAAGTAGTAAGCATTATCCATGAAAAATAAGATTATGATAAACATTAGGGTTTATCATGAATCTGGACAGTATTTGGGGTTTATGCAGATGTGGGTAGTTATTAGGATAACTGATGAAACCCTAAAGCTATATCTGATTTTTGCCTATAAATAAAGGCAAAATCCCAACACAAAGGTAGAATATACTTTCCCCTTCACAATAACTACTTGCTCAGAAAATCCGCTGATTTTAGCATCGGAGTGTTTTTGCAGGTACCCCCCCTCTTTTGATCAACCTTTGGAGAAACCATACCAACGGCCGAGGATCGATCGACTTTCCCGCATCTCGAAGATCGTTGGAGTGCTCGATTTTTGGACCAACAGGTGCCATTGCCACATTAAAGGAATTATGGTAGGCCATAATATGAGAATATCCACAGGCGCTAGGATGGCCATGTGTGGTTATAGAATGGCGCCATTTTTAGGGTTTTTCGGGTCCTACATGGCTCGTGGCATGTTGTAGGGCCAAAGTGGCGTAATTGGGCCACGAATGGAAATTAGGGTTTCGACTAATGCCATAAGGCAAAGCCGTGGAATATCCTAATTGGAATGTGTTATGACATTTTCCCATGAACAAGAAGCAGTTTAGCACGTTTGCGCGCTATTTATGGCATGTTTCCACGTTCAGCATGCTTCTTTGGAAAAGTGGCATGTTTGGCATGCTCATTTGGAATGTTTGGCATGCTCGTTTGGAATGTTTGGCATGCCAATTAGCGCAACTTATGGAAAGTCAATTTGGTATTGGCGTAACTTTGCCTCTTTTAATATTATGGCAAGTTTAGAGCAACCTGATTGGTCGAAAAAAATGGGGTCGGCCAGACACGGGCGTGGCCACACTTCTGGTATGCGCGTGGCAGGTTTAGAGCGACCTGATTGGTCGACAGGAAATAGGGGCCGGTCGAGCAACATGAGGTGTGGCCACTTGCAAGTGGCACAGGCTGGCCTATGGCATGTCCACCTTTCCTTTGTTGTTGCTCTTGTTCCGCGGCTTCTTTTATTCCTTGTTTTCTGATTTTGGGTAGGATTTTTCACCTACTAATCCATGGAGGATTAATTACCTTTTTCGTTGATAGGTGTCCAAAACACCGTAATATTTATCTATTGTTTATGCTTTCTATGCTAGTTTTCTTATAAATTATGTATCTTATGTTTTGATTTTGAGTATTTAGGTATTTTGGAGTCATTTGGACTAAAAGAAGAAGAAACATGGAAAAAGTTCATTCCAAGTGCAACTGGTGTTGGAGGCGGACTATTTCTCATTATTTGCTTGTATTTCTTCGTCTCTGTCTGAAAAGTATGTCGGCTTTAGTGATGCAATTTTTGTCTGAAAATCATGACATCTTTAGTGATGAAAAGACATTGAAGGGGAGAAGTAAATTTGAGAAGTAAGAGACGAATATTGTTGGTGGAAGAATTCGAGAAGATCAAAAGTGTTATTCACAGATGTAGGACCAGAATATCGCTACAATACTTCTTTGCGAGATTAACAACACTTCCCAGCGAGCATCACCGCAAGATCTTCAACTACACTTTGTGAGTGTCACAAGAGCAGTCAAAAGAGTGACGTAATAATTGACGATTGAAGAAAACAGGAGAAAAGCATGTTTGTCCCGCGATGGTTATAAAGATTGCGAGAATGAACATTGTAACTATCGCGGTACAATCGCAGAACCAACGCGAAATAAAAGGAAAACTTAGCTGTCATCCACTATGTAACTACCCTATAAATATAGACCTAATACGTCCAGAAAAGGATGATGTATTTTTGAGAGTTAAGAAAGTCTTGAGGAGAGAGAAACTTCAAGAGAATAGTTGTAATCTTGAATTCTTCCATTTCTGTAAACATTTCTGAGAACAAAATAATAAAGTGTCGTTTTTAATCTTCAATTGTGAGTTGAATATAGCAATATCATAACAAAGGTGTAGTGTGGGATTTCCTGCAACTATATTTTGGCGCCCGAAACAGGGATTGAATTAGCGAAATCATAGAAAAAAGTGAAGAAGAAGATAAGAATTGTTCAAGATTAAGAAAATCATAAAACTAATCAGTGAGATATTTGAAGGAAGGGTGATTGGAATCAAAGAGGATTGTAGAAAATTGGAGTGTGGTATGGTAACGAGAACAATGATTGATATATTTCATGAAAATATTAAGGGGAAGATACACAAACGGGATTTTGAAGGAAGGAAAATTATGACGGTGGAAAAAATATCACCATTGAAAGATTGGGAAAAGCAGGAGATCACATTTACAGTAGCAGAAATACCAAAAGAAAATCTAAGTCATACATCTCCTTTGGTAATCACAGTATCCACTATACCAATGAGAAAGGAGGAATCAATAAAATCTGTAGAAGAATGGGCTATGAATAGAACTTTGGTGGATGCAGGAAGTTCTGTAGATATAATATTTTATCATACTTTTAAGAAAATGGGATATAAGGATGAAGAAATGTCTTATTCAATATATCATGTTCATGGCTTTGGAAAATCTTAAACAAAACCTAAAGGCGAGATAGTGGTACGAATTCCACTAGGAGAGATTGAAACACAAGTAACGTTATGTGTGGTAGACATGGAATCACCGTAAAACATGATATTAGGAAGACCGTGGATACACGCAATCAAGGCTGTATCATCAACATTACATCAATGCATCAAATTTCCTATACCCAGTGGAATTGGAGAAATTAGAGGAGACACAGATTTTTCGAAATTGTGTTACCAAATTGAAGTAAGAAATTGTGAAGAACGTCCAAAGCTGCGAAAGGCTTGCAAAAAATTGGTGAGATAAACAAAGAAGGAAGAAGAATTTCAAGTTTACGTGATAAGAGCAAAAGAAGGGAAAGGAATACCTAGCGAAATCTCGCGAGAAGGAGATGAACTCGCGGGAGTTATGAAAACACAAACACCAATGGGAGAACCTGAAGCCAGTTATATTGCAGCAGAACCAACAAAGGAAATAAATATTGGGAGTGAAGAAGAGCCTAAAATGCTGAAAATTGGGACTAGAATGGAGGCAGATGAGGAAGAAAGAACTATAAATCTCTTGCGAGAATATAAAGATATCTTCGCGTGGAGCATGGATGAGATGCCAGGGATAGATCCATCAATAACATGTCATAAATTAGAAATCAACAAAAACATAAGACCATTTAAGCAAAGAATAAGGAAAATCACAACAACATACCATTCTCAAATAGAAGAAGAATTACAGAAGATGCTCGACGCAGGAATTATAAGGCAAGCAAAATATCCAGAATGGATTGCAAATATGGTGGTGGTCCCAAAGAAGAACAAGGGGATAAGGATTTGCATAGATTTCACTGATTTAAACAAAGCTTGTCCTAAAGATAGTTTTTCGTTACCAGATATCCCACAGATGGTTGAATCAGCAGCGGGAAATGCCAGAATATCGTCGTTGGATGGATATAAAGGATATAATCAAATCCCTCTCGCTGAAGAAGATCAAGAACATACCGCATTTTTTGCTCCAAGAGGATTATATTGTTATACAAAGATGCCCTTTGGCTTACGAAATGCTGGTGCAACGTATCAAAGAATGGTGGAGAAGGTGTTTGCAAAGTGGATCCATAAAACATTAGAAGTGTATGTAGATGATATGCTGATCAAAAGCAAAGAAGCTGAGAATCATGTGCAAGATCTGAAATAGATTTTTGATCAAATGTGATAATTTAAAATTAAAGTGAATTCCGATAAGTGTACTTTTGGAGTAACTTCAGGAAAATTTCTGGGGTATATTGTATCAAAAGAAGGAATACAAGTTGATCCAAAAAAAGTACAAGCAATTCGCGATATGCCAACGCCTGCGCCGATAAAAGATGTGCAAAAATTGAATGGACTCTTAGCCTCGCTAGGAAAATTCATCTCGCGATCTTAAGACAAGTGCAAACATTTTTTCGATATACTCAAGAAGGGAACAAAATTCAAGTGGACAGATGAATGTGAAAAGGCTTTTCAAGGAATAAAAGAACATTTAATGAACATAACTATCTTACAGAAAGCTGAACCGGGAGAAGAAATATTGATTTATCTCGCAACAACCACATATGCGCTAAGTGTTGTGTTGCTGCGAGTAGATGCAGGGGTAGAAAAACCAATTTATTACATCAGCAAAACGTTCAATTCTGCAGAGAGAAATTATTCAAAGATTGAGAAACTAATTCTAGCATTGGTGCATGCAACTTTAAGCTTCGCATCTACTTTCAAGCACATAAGGTCAAAGTGTTAACAAAAGTGCCAATTGAGTCAGTATTGAAAAATTCAAAAAGATCAGGCAGAGTTGAGAGATGGAATGCACAAGTAGGACACTTTGATATCCAATATGAAGTTTTATCCTCGCCAAAGTCACAAGTTATCGCAGACTTCTTAGCTGAATTTCCTTTAGAAGGTGATGAAGTTGTGGAAGAGATGATGGATGTAGAAGAGGAACATGGAGATCCAAAAGATCTATTAACAGAAACCGACAGATGGGAGATATTGGTGGATGGATCATCAAATGGAGAAGGAAATGGGATTGGAGTTGTTTTTATTTCACCAGATGAGAAAAAACAGCTTTTTTTATTTAGATTGGAATTTGAATCCACTAATAATGAGACAGAATATAAGGCCGTGATTCATGCTTTAAAATTTGCGGTAGAAATGAAGTTGGAAAATGCTAGAATCACCAGCGATTCACAGTTGGTTATTCGCCAGATAAAAGGAGAATACACAACAAATGAACCATCTTTGAGAAAGTATAAAAGATTAGTCGAAGAATTATCTGCGAGAATTCCAAAAATAAAATGGAGACACATATCAAGGAAAGATAATAGGCTCGCAGATGCTTTTGATTTCATATCCAGTATGATGACAAATCCATCTGCGAGGTGCATAAAAATTTAAACACTTTTATTGCCAGCGATAAACAAGGAAGAAGAAGAGGAAGATGTGATGATGGTAGAAGTTGGGGAAGATGAATTAAAGAGCAACATTACAGATTGGCGAGCAAATATTCATGCATACTTGGAAAGAGGAGAAATCCCAAGAAATCGATTGGAGGCACATAAATTAAAAAGTAGGGCAACCAATTATGAGCTAAGAGAAGGAGTATTATATCGCAGATCTTTTAGTGGACCATCGCTAAAATGTTTGACGAGAGAGGAAGGACAAAAAGTGTTGAAGATGTTGCATAGTGGTGATGCTGGTAATCATAGTGGAGGAAGATCTTTGTCATATAGAACAAAAATGAAAGTCTATTACTGGCCATATATGCATGAAGATGCAAAACAACTCTCAAGGCGTTGCGAAGATTGCTAGCGATATGGAAAGAAGATACATGCACCAGGAGCACCATTATCATCTTCAACAAGTGTATGGCCTTTTGGGAAATTGGGGTTAGATATTGTGGGACCATTTGTGCCTGGTTCTGGACAAAGAAGATATCTAATTATCGCAACATATTATTTCACAAAATGGGGAGAAGTAAAGGCAGTACAACATATCCGCGATAAAGATATTTTTACATTCATATTTGAGAATATAATTTGCTGATTTGGGATTCCAGCACAGTTGGTGTCTGATAATGGAAAGCAATTTGAAGGGCAGAATATAGAATTGCTACTCAATGCATTTAAGATAAAGTGTGTAAAATCTACTCCTCTATACCCACAAGCAAATGGTCAAGCTGAAGCAACTAATAAGACAATCACAGACATCTTAAAAAAGAAGCTAGAAGGATACCACAGAGCATGATGCGAACAGGTGCATAATACAATATGGGCCTACAATACAAATAGACGAGAAGCTACTGGAATGTTACCTTTTTGTTTGACATATGGAGTTGAAGCTGTGTTACCAACAGAAGTAGCTATTCCTACAACAAAAAGAGAGTCTTGGGAAAGAAATCTAAGTGCTGGAATAATTTTAAATAAATCAGATGAATTAGAAGAAAAAAGAGAAAAGACTTTACAACATATGGAAAATTACCAGCGAAGATTAGCTCGCGAGTACAACAAACGTGTTAAGAAACGTGAGTTTCAACCTGGCGATTTAGTGTTGCGAGAAACACCAAGTTATCACCGATAGAATGGTGGAAAGTTGGCGAGAAAATGGGATGGACCATACATCATTAAAGAGATAGTTGGAACCGGGGCATACAAACTAATGGACCCTGAAGGGAGATATGTTGATCAAAGACTTGACAGACCATGAAATAGACTATTTCTGAAAAGGTATTATCAATGACAACTTATGCGAGATAAGAGATACAGGTACGTTGTATAAAAAAATATTCTTTCTCTATTAAAACTGAGAGGTTCTTCTAATAACAAAACAAAACAAAACAAGAGTTGTGAGCATAATCGCAAGATAGGCAAATAAAATTTTTGCAGAGATTAATAGAATGGGACGAACCTTTATGGCGTGCACCCTAGTTCGCGAATAAAATTTCGCAAGAGGCAAATGTAAGACCTAATAGTGCGTCATATAAGGGGGGATCTCTTTACATGACTCAGGGATAAGGTTATACCGCTGATGGAACCTGAGTCATGAAGATGTTGGGGTTAAATAAAACCTATCCAGGAGAGGGATCTTGGGTTTCCAACTATATAAGGTTATACCCTGGTTGGACGACTAAGAACCTCTTCTAAGGAGTGCAGAGTATTACCAAGGTGCCGAGGTACAAGGTTGAGGCAAGGGTGCCCGGGGCGTACGAAACTACCCTGGCCATCCTTGGCAAGTCTTGGATATGATGCACTCGGCTCGAAGAAAACCCCACTTAGGGTGCAGTCTTGTAACTATAAGCCATATAGGCATAAAGGACAAGAGGTTGCGAAAACAACTGGTTGTTGGCAAATCTGGATGGGAGGAGCTAGTCTTGTATGGATGATGTGCCCTCCTTGAAGGGGAGACCAGGGGGAAGATAAGGGAGGCACCCTCCATTAGGGAGCTGATAAGTGTCTAAATATGGCAATATCATGGGGCTTTATGATCGCAAGAACATTTAGGCCTATCATATTGTCGCGTGGCGAAAGTTATACAAAGTCAACAAGCCAAAAGAGAAAAGTTAAGATGAGATCAATGGGTTTTTACATGAAGGTGTAAAGACGTCCTGCGATTTCATCGCAAGACGGCAATTTCATAGGACTTTGTTCTCGCAAGAGGATATAGACCTGTCATATTGTCGCAGAAAATACGAAGAAACAAGGATAAGGCAAGATCAATGGGTTTTTACATACAAATGTAAAGACTTCCTGCGATTTTGTCGCAGAAAGAAAAGTTTGGCAAAATAAGACCTTTAACTAGGAAGGCAAAATAAGACCAACAGAATAATATTAAACATTAACTATTTCAGAATGTAGGAAATATTTGTTCCTCACAGGAGAATATATGAGAAGGCAACTTTCTTCGGAATTTTTCAAAATATCGTAAGAATTCATTACATCGCAGATATATTCCTACTTACGCAAGAAGATACAGGAAATAATTCAACATCTCAAGAAAGTTAATAAAGGACAAGTAGGGGAATGAATAAATAAGATCTCATTATCTTCCTTGAGAATGTTCAAAGTAAACAAAAATTAAAGGTTGAATTCTAAAAGTTGCAAAAGTTATATTGCTCGCAAGAAAGAAGAAGGAAAAGAAAGTAAGAATGAAATTCAAGCTTCAACGATGGTCTCGCCAGACTCAGGATTTTTACTATTATTATCAGCATCACCAACATTTTTCTCATTACGAGTTTCTCCTTCTCTGGGAGAACTTTTTACTTCTTCTTCTTCTTCTGGTTTATCTTCTTCAACATTTTCTTCAACGGGTACATATTCTAAATCCTTGTCCATGGGAAGAGGGATTTCATTATCATCAACTTTTAGAGGAGGAACAGATACAGGAGGGAGAGAATGGGATATCAGAATATCGTTCACAAGAACTTCAGCACTAAGGTGAACCTTGCGAAGGAAACCTCTGTCACGATTTCTAATCTCTATATTTTTGAAGTACTCGAGATAATCAAGTATTCTCTCTGCCTTATCGCGAGCTTCTATAAGATCAGAAGTGAGAATCCTGTTTTCTTTGCGAACTTTATCCAATTTATCAGTAAGATCAGCGATGGTAGAATGAAGATTTCTTTCAGATTCTGCGAGCAAAAAAAATGATTAAAAATTATTCAGAGAAAGATCTCGCATGAAACATAACGTAAAATTTGGCAGAAAGATCAACAAATGAGGTAGTCAATTGAATACCTTATTTTTGAGAGGTTAAGTTTTGGATTAATGTAAAGAAACAGTTCTCCCATTGTTTCATAGCGTCACCAAATTTATCGCCGACCATACCCTTCAGACGAGATTTCATGTTTTCTTCTTTGGAGTGTAGATACGAATTTTCCTTTGCTAATAAAGAATAAGATTTATTTAATTGGGAGTATTGGTCTTGAAGCTCGCTGGCCTTTAAACTGAGAGTTAATCTACCCTTAATAAGTTTATCCTTATCAGCGGCAGATGATTCAGTTACTTCCTTGAGTTCATCTTTAAGGGAGCGAAGAGATCGCTCTTGATTATCACATATTCTTTGTAGATTACTCAATTGCTGCGAAGAAATCGCCATCAAGCTTGAAAATCTATGTTTATCTTGGGATAAAGTTCTATTTTCATCTGATAAAGATTTTATCGCCAAGTTAGACTTGATTAACAAATATGAGAGACGAGTAATCTCGTTACTTAATAAATTTTGACTTTGCGATAGTTGATTATTCTCATTAGTAAGATTATCTATTTGATTGATCGAATATGTGTAGAGATTATCTAATCTATTATACTGGTCCATCCAAGAATCTCTTTCAACACGAGCTTCTTCAGCAATAGATTCAAATTTAAGTCTTTCCATGAAACGAGTCCGATTTGAAACTAATATATGAACCAAGAATTTAAGAAGGAGACTTGAGTACAGAGAATATGAAAGCAAAACAGAAAAACAAAAGGGTAGATGCAGGAAAATTTTACCTTTCAGCTCGTCATTTTTTCTGCGAAGGTTCTCGCAGTTAAGTGAAGAGTTGCGAAGCATATGGTTCAGAGTATCACATTCAGAAATTTTGACTTGAAGGATTTTTCTTAGAGCTTCAACTTCATTTTCTAAAGATGCTCGTGAAGCAGTACTATCAGAGCCAAAATAGAGTAAGTTCTCGCAAACTTCATTTTGGAGAGAGTCAGTAGAAGACTTTCTAGCATCGTCTAAAATGTTAGATAAAATTTTAAAAGCAACATCAACTCCTGCTAAGGTTTCATTTGATGGAGGAAGAGATGCAGAGGGTGAAGTACTAATGAGGACAAGTTGACGATTTGAGTCATTTGCGATGGTTGTATTATCAGAAGGAGGATTATTTGGAAAAACAATAGTTGAAGGCAATAAAGGGCTAGAAGGAGTTTCAGTCACAGCAATTTCAGGAGCTTTATTTGTCAAAGAATCAAAATAACTAGAGGTGTTGGCAGCGATATTCTCGCAGGTAAAAGAAAGAGGATCCAATCGCGAAGGTGTGGGAGTAACTCTCGCAGATGTTAACGTGGGGATGATGAAATCAGCCTCAAGAGCTTTAAATTGACGAGGTCTTTTGGGAGGATTAGCGATGTTCTCGACATTCTGCGAATAATAACTTAGATAAGAAACAGAGGAAACAATATTGTTATTAAGAAATAGAATGTGTTTCTTACCACCTTATCATTCGCAGAACTCCTCTTCTTCTTATCATTTGGCCTTTTGCGAGCATTAGGGTTTTGAATTGAGGATTGGGTTTAGGGATAGTTCCACTGAAGAGAAGACATAATATGGGAGTTATGAAGGATCAAATAGAGAAGATCGAATAATATGAGTAAAAATTGACTCAAATAAAGATTATATTCAAAAAACATACCTTGATGACTCCATTAGAACAATAGCAGGAGAATATGAAGAAGAAGAAAAGTTGCAGACGGAAGCAAAATAAACAGATGAAGAAGATAGAGAAATAAAAGAAGAAAATTAGTTTTGAAGTCTAAACTCTACCTTTTATAGGCAAAAGGGAATGACCTGTTGGGTAGAGACGTGTCAGTAAAAAGATGAATTTACAACACGTGTAGGCGGTTAAGCTAAATTAACGTAGCAATGTCGAGAAGAAAGTATGGAAAGAAAATAGGCTGCGAGCACTTTGAATAATTGAAGATTCTCATATCCTCTCCACTTTGCGAAGAAGACATGAGAAGAGGCAATATGTAGGACCAGAATATCGCTACAATACTTCTTTGCGAGATTAACAACACTTCCCAGCGAGCATCACCGCAAGATCTTCAACTACACTTTGTGAGTGTCACAAGAGCAGTCAAAAGAGTGACGTAATAATTGAAGATTGAACAAAACAGGAGAAAAGCATGTTTGTCCCGCGATGGTTATAAAGCTTGCGAGAATGAACATTGTTACTATCGCGGTACAATCGCAGAACCAACTCAAAATAAAAGGAAAACTTAGTTGTCATCCACTATGTAACTACCCTATAAATATAGACCCAATACGTCCAGAAAAGGATGATGTATTTTTGAGAGTTAAGATAGTCTTGAGGAGAGAGAAACTTCAAGAGAATAGTTGTAATCTTGAATTCTTCCATTTCTGTAAACATTTCTGAGAACAAAATAATAAAGTGTCGTTTTTAATCTTCAATTATGAGTTGAATATAGCAAGATCATAACAAGGGTGTGGTGTGGGATTTCCTGCAACTACAACAGGCGAGCGATGTTTGGAACCAGCTAAGGTTGTGGAGCAGAAGAATGAACTGTCAGTTTCCCATAACTGACATGCCAAATTATTTGAGGGTATCACTTATCTACTTCACCATGGTAGATATATCCACATTCATTTCCTATACCAACCCTGGAATTCAGAGAATAATTATTTTATCTTCTTTTCTCTCCACCTGAAACTGAGAGAAAGCAGCCATGAAAATCAACAGAGAGATTGATGAGGTTCACAGTGAAATAATCTCTACTGATTCGTATTAGGGTAGAATCAAATGGGTCTTTGAACTGAATCAGAAACAAGGAAGGAATTGGGTTGTAATTTGAAATCGAAAACTGCAGTTAGGGTTTCGATTTGTTCCAATCTGTGTATAGAAGACATTGAGACCAAGAAGAGCTGATGCATTCTGTTGAAGATGATGAAAGGGAAGATCCAGTTGAGCAAATAGAAGGGTTTGCTTTCCAATCTCAGAAAGAACTGGAATCTGTAGAAGGAGTTGTTGCCAAGGGTTAGATGGATTAAGGAGATGGAGGTTAAGAATGGGTTTTATTATGCTGCTGATGGAGGAATTTTGTGGTGATGAATGATGAGATTGAATGAGTATTGAACTGTTTTAGAGTTATGAATGAATGGGTTTGTGCTAAAATTGTGTTTGAAGGGAATGGAAAATGATACAAAGAGAAGGAAGTTAACAGCTAGCTTTGCTCTGCAGTGCTTGTAACCTGTTCGATATAAAGCTTGAGCCACACAGTTCTTGCCAACCTCAACTGAGCCAGCTACTGCTAAAAGTCTGATGGGTCTGTTTAGCCGAGAAGGAGATGGCTTGGGGTTGCAGGTTACTGTTATATCTAGGTTAAGGGTATGGTGATTTTTGTGAATCTGCAGATGCAGGAAGGAGTTGGCAGTGTAGTGAAGGCTAGATGAGTTTTTGCTTGTATGATTATTTGAGTGGCAGCGGAGGCATTGGTGGTGCAGTTCAAAAGCCGAGATGAGTGATGAAAAGTATGTGAATCTAGGGAAAAGGTTGGGATGATTTTGAGTTCAATATGTGGTGATTGCAGGTGTTGCAGGGTTGCGAGACAAATTTGAAGGGAGTTATGGTGTTATGAAATGAAGGTATGAACTTGTGCAGCCGGGTTTATAATGGTGGTAGTACTTTGGTTTACATGGAGGATTGTGGTGTTATGATGAAGCTGGTGCTTGCAAAGGACTGGCTAAAGATGTGCAGCTGCAGCTGGTAAAGAATTCTGAAGTTATAGAAATTGCAATGGAGCAGCAAGACCAAGTTGGTGATCATGTAATGGAGTTGTGAGCTGAAGCTGGTTCTGGTGGTTAGAGAAGGTAGGATTATAAGAAGATGGTGGTTGTCTGTGTTGTGGACTTGAGCATTGCAGGTGCAAGCTGGTAAGGCAGCAATGAATGTTGTTGCTGTTAGAGTTGCAGTTTGCAAGGAGCCACAGATAGAAGAAATGCTGGCCTGACTATGTGTATTCTGGGAATGAATGCGTTGCAAGTTGGAGTACGGAGCTATGGACTGAGCATTATGAAATCAAGGGAATTGAATGTGTGATGCGGCTGCAGTCAATAGCATCATGGAGTCTGTTGGCAGTGGTGGACAAGCTGGTGGTGAACTAGAAGGGTACTGATGGTGATGGTCAGTGAAGAGATTATCTGAGATGGGATTGATGTGTAATGTGTCTTTGTAGTATTGAAGTTGAAGTGACAATGCCTGAACAAGATCGCCGAAACAGTGCGAAAAGTGAGCGAAAATGGCAAGCTGGTGGTACTAGTACCGGTTGCCGGATTTTGGAATGGAAATTGGGAATTGCAATGTTTCACTGAATCATGAAGGGGGTTCGAGTCGGATGCAAGAGTCGACTGTGGGATATATGAGCTACGAGTCATGCTTTTGGGAACGTTTTCGCAAGAACAAGGAATTGGCTTAAGTGGTTCTTTTGTGAATGTATGGACTGCAGAGAAGTAAAGTTGAGCTACTGGAAGTTTAGAATTTCCCGGTGACAGTTTCTTATCATTTAGGTGGCCAGAGACAATTTTCCGTTGACTAATTTCGGCAACCGGTGACCGGATTCCGTTGATGACGTCAGTAATCCGACAACCAGTTTTGGACCCAGAATTCCCAGAAGAGATGTTTTCACATATGGGCTTGGTGGACCACTTGGAGATGGGTTTTGAGAAGAGAGTATCCTTTTGGGAATTGAGAAGCATATAAATATAAAAGTCTTTTTTTAAACCTAGATATCTCCATTAGGAGACTTCTACTTTCTTTCTAGGATTTGCATGATAGTTTTATTCTCCAACTTTTATGATGAACTCCATAAACACAAGTAGTTGATTTTGTTATTGGTTAAAGATGTAGTTGGATTTTGAAAACAAGTTATAGATTTTATGAATTAGTTTTCTCTCAAATATTATCGTTCGATTTCTAATGCGTATAATAATTGCATGATTGATGTATTGCAATATGATTGAATGTTTGTTTGGTTGAGTCTAGAATTGATTGAACATACATCTATATCTATAGCTATTTTAGGGTTTTCATCTAGCGATAACCTTGAATACGAGTAGCATGATATGACTACGGTTTGTAGTGATACACTCTTGTAATCATATGTAGACTTTGACCTTTGTCCGAATTGTCATGCGCAATGTATGATAGTTGCATTGATTAACCTATTTCTGAAACTTAATGCTCCTAGGAATTGAACTTAATTAGCGCAAGGCGTTAGGTTATTCTTTAGGTAGAATTCACATACCCAACTCTAATGTGTGTGTTGATGAACTTAGCAAATTTACGGAGTATTCTTGCAATAAGGTATTCTAGGGCTTTTGATGATAGCGAGATTAAATACGAATTCTATTCATACTATAAAAAACTTGTTTACAATTGAAGATGAAACCTTTACCCAATATTTCACATCCTTGATTTGCGTGTTTTGCTCTATTTCTTTGTTTTGCTTTTATATTAGTTTAATTATATAAAAATCAGAAAACCCCTCATTGTTTTATATAGGAAATCGAAACATTTTGACAACCAAGACCTCTCTGTGGGAACGATCCTTTCTTGCCCTTGCTTCATTATATATTTTGAGTAGTAAGGAAGTGTAATTTATTTTTGACGCCTACGGCAGCGATCACTCGTCTAGGCTTAATTTCGACAGGCAAGGTCTAATATACTGCACAGGGCGCAAAACCCTAATTTTTGCAAATTGGTCAAGGTGATATCTGAATCTTGTGAATTATCACAAAATTGATTGAATTCTATGTGTTGACACAAAGTTCTCTAAGTTCATTGTCAGAGAGCAGTATGCTTTCCGATTGAATACTTTATGCAAGGACCTAATCCTTGATACTTGGAAATTTGTGCTACTCTGCTGCGAGTGAACACAAATTGTCATGCTATATCTTAAGGGTTCATCCGGGGAACATAGCATAAAAAGCATTCAAGGAAACTTATATTAACTGAATAATACAGGCAAGGTGCCAAAATTTATAGAATATCTGGGATTGTTGCTACATGCACCATTCTAGATAAATTTCATGAGAAAATATTGAGTTGCCCAATAAATATGCCAGTGGAGAGATTGAACACTCACCGTTTACATGGTTCCGTTTCTTTACAGAGTGACGGCACATTAAATGCAAGGTTTTACAAATTAAGCCATGAACTAAAAACCATCATCAACACAATGAAATAATCAATTTTGTGTGGCCAAAATCTAGCCTTAATACAATACTCAGATTTTTTAATTCAAGTTCATAGCCTTTTTCCATCCAATAACTTTTGGATTTACCGAGAAAATCTTCTTTTTATCGACTTCCGAGGAGATAGAATCTTAACTATTAAAGAAGAAGCTACCGATTCATCTATGTGCCTTTGGTTTAACTGTCTGTCTAAACCGAGATTTCACGAGCCACCTCTAATCAGCGCATTTACTATTTATCTGATTTTTTTTTTTGCCGAGGAGGTACAATAAATGTTAGGATAAGTTTCATTTAGTGGATGCTAGCCTACTCAATGATGTTCCTAAGATCTGATTTTGTTAATGTATTCTACCTTTAGAAAGGTACAACTCTTGACAGAGTTGAACATATAGATTCCTCTCCACACACCACAATTGTTTGTCGAATTTGGCTTTTAGGTTTCTCTGTCAAGTTATATTGATTGATAATTTGACATAATAAAAGTCTTCCATAACATTGTCTTTTTGATGATTAAACCTCCACCACCATTTTGATAGGAGGGCTCTTAACGATTTGATCCCAAAACCCTCGGCCATAATAGGTATGCAACATTTCTTCAAAGTAACATAACGATAACCTTTCAGTGACATATAAAATTATGTGAAACCATTTCTGTGGATTCAACAACTTTTGGCGGAGCTATAAAGACCGAAAGTATATATATCATGATATTTGAAAGCACACTTTTGATGGGTTCTATGAGACGAAGTGGTTCTTGTACCTACCTATAATGCTTTATGAAAAAGGAGAGGATACCAAGTACACTACTAACTTTTCCGGTCGACAACTTATATGGATAAAACTTAATATAGTTGCAAGTAGGTCGACCCTTGAACAATATGTATGAATAGTTTTTCTCATTCTCTTCCCTAATTAATACATTTAGACTTAAAAGTCTGTGAACCTGATTGTGTAGAGGAGTTCTTGGACGATCGCACAAATCGATATGAAAGATCAATTTATTCTTATCCAAATCAAGAGGATCCGAATTCTGACAAGTATGAAATTCGTAATTTATCTTTCAATATACGAGTTCAACAAGAACAAGCCTCCTTATTGATCTAAATTATTATGGACTTAAACTATCTAGATTGATTATGTACTACTTGTGTTATTCCTATTATAAAGATAAAACAATAAAATGCTAAAAGGAAAAACATAAGATACCAGAAATTTTGTTAACGAGGAAAGCTGCACCTGCAGAAAAACCTCGAGACCTCGTCTAGCTTTGAACACCAAACTGTATTAAACCGCTACAGACACTAGCCTACTTTAAGACTTTGATTGGAATGTAGTTGAATTCGAACTAACCCTCCAAACAAGTTAGATGTAGTCATGATACTTACGTCTCTTGAACCTCGCAAGG
Organism: Papaver bracteatum; assembly: GCA_023529315.1. NCBI lineage: Eukaryota > Viridiplantae > Streptophyta > Magnoliopsida > Ranunculales > Papaveraceae > Papaver > Papaver bracteatum. The sequence goes on along the minus strand of JAJJWX010004951.1, from coordinate 109,044 downwards.
TTATATGCAATTGAATTCTTTAGCTAACGTCCTTTACAGCCTAAGAGTTGATTCAGCCTCAATGAGGACTTTAGATACTAATCTTCCTCTAACAATAAGCCTCTTTGATTTTCCTTTTTGATTTTTCTAGGTTTGGAAATCTATTTACAATAGGCAAATTCCATCGAACCTCACAAATTCTGTAACCTATACTTATTTAGCTGAGAAGCGTGGATTCATAACCACTTCTCAAGAACAATCCAAACAAATCAAATAAGAGTTTAGATATCTATATTGAGGAATCAAAAAGTCTGAGACGTAGAGAACTTTGTGATTTCTGTGTATCTCTTTCTTGATCTTAGATCACAAGAACCTCAAAGATCAATAAGAACAAGATCCGGATACACGAACTATCAGGTAAACGTAGTCTGACCTGACTTTACGAATCCCTAAGTGAAGCCTTCAAGTCGTAATCTAGAATACAGTTCACGAAGAACCTAGGTTGTAGAGGGTGACTCTAGCTCAACAACCAGGACACAAAAGTGCCAGAGATTGAGAAAGCAGGTTGCATGAGTCTATCTATTTATAAATTTTCAAGGCTTTAGGTAGCTTTGAATTCAAGCTAATAAAACTTGAGATCCGAGAACACATTTTCTCAGTTTGGATGATATTATTATTCGAAGCTCATGTAGGCATGTGACAAACCGCCTTGAAATTACATGGAAGAATATACACTATGGTTACACTATGGTCCAGGGTTCTGGAACCGCCTTGAATGATAGTTCATGTTGCTAAATACGCCTTTTGAACTTTCAAGCATAAGTGATGTTCGTTAACACTCAAGATGTAAACCATGATTCATAAAAACAAAGTGAGTGAACAAAGCTGTCTTAGAAGTGTTTATGAGAGTTTTATCGATGCCAAACATATTTGTGAAAATATTTTATAAGCATCTGTTTAGTTCGGAACTAGGTAGGTGTGCATAAGGGAACGTATACCTATGGGCAGTATATAAACTCAGGTTGTTGGGATACGTATACTGGGTAAGAGTACCCTTAGCCATTCACGAACTCAGAACCATGGGGTAGCATACTAGGAATGCGTACTTATCCCACATTCAAAATTCAGACCCCTAGGGTACGCGTACTAGGTATTCGGACCTATCCAGTGTCCAGAATTCAGTAAGTTCTGAAAACTCTCTTTAAATAATTTGAAACATTTCCAATGGCCATAGACAAAAATAGTTCATGAACAATAAAGTGTTTTTAACCAGGATTGTTAGGGATCTATGACATCCATTGCTTGAATCATATTTCGAGAGATTTATCAAGACAAAATTGGCCCGAAATTTCTTTTTTGCAATATTAAATCTACTAAAATCATATGACATAGTATCATAAGATAAAATGGTAAATCCCGTGAGTAAATATGATAGTTCAGTCTTCATATATCTCTTTGCCCGATGAAATTCTCCAAATATCTTAGTTTTTTTTTCATTCTTCAATCTCCGAAGATTATTCAGTGATGTCTGGTACTCAACTACCATACTCTAATCCTAGTATGAGACTTGAGTTAAGCAGACTAGAAACAAGATAAAGTTTTGTGCATCTAACATTGACAATAAGCTTGAGATAATAAAACTTGTGAGTTTGACCGAGCATTGGTCTAATACTTTTATGACTTTTGAGTTCCAAGAAGAAATCTCCCATCGGCAGACCTTAGGTAAGAATAAGGAAGAATCTCTGATTCCCAAGCTAACATCATTTCCATTTGAGCCGACTTAATTGCGTTCCCCCGCCACAAAACTGCTGCATTTCATGAGATTTATGTGCATGCTTGAGATCATTTAATAGCCAGAGATAAAATCTTTAAAAAAATCATTTATTGTATAAAATCATTTGGGAACACCAAGATTTCATCAACGAAATGGAAATGGCTTATGCTCCCACAGTTTTGTCTCATACGGAAACCTTATAGATAGTCTTGTTCCTTACTTGTATAAAACATTCGAAGCTTCTGAAACTAAAAAACAAAAATATAGGTCTTTTCTAGTGGTAAACTTTTTGTTGGCGAAACCGTTAATTAGAACTGAAGAGGAGTGTCCATTATATTTACAACCGTAAATAGGATAAATCTTGGATTATAGAAATTTCCAATAAAAATATTTTTGCTTTTTTGAAACAATAAATTTATAAAGATAAGATCAGACGATTACATAATTTGAATCCTATAGAAATTGAATATTAGTGTTGCTAGGAGGGGTGGAGATCCATACTCCACTCATTCTCGCTACTCTCGCTAGTTTAGGCATTATGTCAGCTACTTTATTTCTCTCCTTTGGCACATAGTTACATTTCCACGAGCTAAAACTTCTAAATATAAGTTTAGTGTCTTTACTAAATTATGAAGTCTTTGATATATGCTAAAACTTCTTTATTAACTACGCCCACCATGAGCTTTTGCTCAAGTTCAAAGAACACCTTCTCTAGCTTCAATTTTTTTATACCCAATTCTCTGCTTCCCATCTCCTTTGCACTCAACTTACTCAATATTTCTTGCTTTTGTTAGGTAGATGCATTTAGGTCATTTGTAATCCCATGCAAAATCACGGAGGATTTGACCTACACCACTAGTTTTGGATTTATAGTAAAAACACCCCTAGGTGGCAGCTGCTAATGAGTATTATTCCTATTATGTCTAGTTAATAGTCTAGGATTAGCAACAATCCTAGTATTATGTTTATCCAACTATTTCATGCAGTTGTGAATGATCACAAATTGTGATTTTTTATTAGCCTGTAAATAGTATCACATTTGCTTGACCAAATGCACCAAGTTAATATGACTCTTTTAATTAGAGTTTATTCATCATTCGGATTCAGATTATCAAACCAACCACAAATAGGTTCTTCAAGATGAAGATTACACGTAAAGCCTGCAAGTTTATCTCTTGTTGGTAAAATATTTTTGATACACTTTCAAAACAATTTCCTGATTCTTGGCAGCGTCAGAAGATTTTAGAGTCTCTTGAAGACGTGTTGCATTCTTTAACCAACTGAGTTGTAATGATGCTTCTGCTCATATATTTTTATATATGCCAATTTAACTGAAAATATTTCATTCTTATCAAGAGTCCATACCCTAAATGAAACTAACATTCCAAGTGAACTTATTGGGATTAAAATGCTGCCAAACATATACGTAATTCTATTGGGAAATAACACTCTGCTGAGGAGCAGGTGGATCATAAGAATCAATGATCCAACAATATTTCCAGATCTTGGTTTTCTAACCTTTTCTTAGACACCATCGATTATAATTACGAATGAAACTTAATTCCGAACAGATACTCCCCTAGGACCAAGTAGATCTAGCAGATGGTTTAAGATTAAAAATCTGACCATCCGGAAAGTATTTTTCCTGTTACGATTTAGCACAAATAGATGAATCATCTGTGAAACACTTCCATGCAGATTTAGATAATACATCTCTGTTGAACGTTTGAAAATCACGAAAGGCAAGACCCCCTTATTATTTTGGTTGAGAACATTATTCCAATAGATGATATGTCTTCCTTTATTTGTCTTTTTATTTCTCCAAAAAGCTTGTTGTTTTGAATCTATATTCGAAATAGTGCTTGCAGGTAACTTGATACTGGTCATATAATGAACCAATATATCATTAGTATCACTTTTAACCATCATAGTTGTAACTTCTCCCGACATATTACTGCTCTTGCACTTCGATAGTTTTACATCCATTTTACCAATGAAAATTGAGAAAGGAATACTTTTTCTTTTGCCTACAAAGAAAGGTAAAGTTAGATAATTTTCTTCATTGGTGCTCATCAGCCCAATGTTTTATATACCACCGATGTCCTGAAAACTTTATGGATTCATATTTTTGCTAAAATAAACTCAGACTTACTGAAGGTAATAAGTTGATCCGAACACAGACTAAAATATTAAATAACTTGCAGTAGTTTTATAGTTTGAGATAGATTAGCTTTACAAAAAAGAACGAAGTCGTTCGCGAAAAGTAAGTGATTTATTATTGGAGCTGATCTTCAGATTTTCATACATGTTAAAAGTTTTGTTTCCTCACAATAATGCATCAGTCTGAAAAACGCTTCCATTTCTAGGATAAATTAATAAGGGGATAGAGGATATCCTTATCTAATACCTCGTGTAGGTTTAAAAGTAGCAGTTGAAGAACCATTAAACATAATCTCTATTTGTGTAGTGTCGATACATTGATGGATGAGCTGAAAAATATATCCGTAAAAACAAATTTCCTTGGAACTTCAATCATGAAACTCCATTATAATATGTCGAAAGATTTCGACATGTCAATCTTTAAAACAAGGTGTCATGTTTTCCCTCCTTTCCTCTTTATGGCTTGAACAATTTCTGGACCATCCATATATTCTCGGAGATTAATCTACCTGGCACATAGGAAAATTGAGGAGCACTTAGAAGGTTTAACCAAGAGAGCTCTGCAAATCAGGCTATTTTATCTGAGTCAAGTCAGCACCATGAAAATATTCGTTCTATTCTTTTTTCAATGAAACTCAGAAATCTAAATCTCTAAATCTTGTTTTTCCTTCGAATCTCAATGTTCTTCTCAATATTTTTACTTTTCCAAATATTATTTGTTTCGTAATATGTTTTAGAGGTTCATCAAGTTTTATCTAGTTTTTATCAGTTTAGTTTTATTTCTTAGTCATCTTTCTTTGTCTTTTATTTTCGTTATGAATAACTAACTTCTTTTTGCAAGTGCCTTCTGATCCTGGTTATGGGTATCATCCAGTTTTGAACCTTTGTATGAAGTTTTGTTTGTTTCCTCCTGACAGTTTTGTTAATCCAAATAGTTTTTTTGCAGGACTGTTTCATAACACCACACAGTATTGTATATCATCATCCATATAAGTATGTTCATGTATGATTATTATTGCAAAGTTCATGATCAAGTTTTTGATTCCCAGATTCCACTGATTCAACTCAAAATTCAAAACCCAAAAAATCAATCTCCCCCTAGTTTATGGCCGGGATCTTAGGAAGAATTATTTTCCTATGAAAATCATGCAACCAACTCACAACAGTACCAAAAGTTATGTTGTTTTCATATTTTCTTCTCACCCTTTTAGGAAAGAAATAATACGAATACCAATGGATTATGGTATATCCTTAAGCTTAGTCTTATCGAGAGTCAAAGTTCAAAGCGCGATACATCATCTTGAATCAATATCCAAGCGCAACCGTGATTTAAAATTGAATCAAGAAAGTGTCCAATGATTTAGCGCAGAAAGATTAGAGCCGTAGGATTTTAAATTAAAAAAAATGATGAGTTATATTAAAAGCACCCAACCATTAGGCGCAAATAACAAAACCATTAGATTATCTAATGGCTGAAATTTAAAGCGCCAAATAATTTGGTGCAAAATGTAAATTTCCCAGCGCCACAAACTTGAATTAGGTTCACGTTCAAGCGATAACTTGACCCATATCTTGGATCTAGAACTTAGGCAACGCTTTTCACGTTGAATGTTGAATCTTGACTCTCCATAAGACAAAGCGTTAGTCCCAACTTATAATAGATATATGTGTCATCAGTTTTACTTCAATAAATTAGGTTTCACCTTAGTTTTCACATACAACTATGTAGGTTGTGCAGTGATTTTGCCTTAAATTTATTTCAAGAAAATAATAATGGTTAATACTAATAATTTATCATTTAATTAATTATTTGAGAATTAAGATTTTCATAAATTATTAAATTTAAGCAACTCATAAGCTATATTGTAAAAGTTCAAAATGTATTTGGGCTGGCATTATAAATGTTATTGTTGGGATATATGTTTTTAAAAGAATTCTTTTGTATATTTACTATGGATTAACCTGTGCCGTAACGGCACGGGCATAATTTTTATGTAGTTATGGATTTTCCGATATATGAATATTAAATATAATATTTATTAATATCAAGTTTACCCTTCTTATCATTACAAAAGTAAAGGAAAACCTGATAGATATTTTTATTCTTCACTCCACAAATCCTTTCTAGCATTTTCCACCTTGACATTCTTCCATACTATGCATCTCCTTTCTCGTGTTGCATCCTCAAGCCAGCCATGAAATTATATCGGAATTAATTTTTACATATTTTGTACCCCAAAAAAACATTATTTGAAACAAAGATATCTTATCGATCCTTTGAAATGGTATTACCTTTCTGCATCTTCCTTATTTTAGTGAACGATGTTAGGATCTTCATGGACCATATGAACCTACATAGCACATAACACCGATGATATCGCAACTTGACCACCTTGGTATAGAGGTGTGCAGTTTTAATCTAAAATGCCTCGGTGCTACGTAAGGAGAAGCCCAAGCTTATTAAGCTCCACATGTACTCCTCTTTCTTCTATGTGGGACTATCCCTAGCTATACATATGTGGTTTATCGCTCCGCATACTACAATAATCTACAACTTGGAGAGATTAAACCACTTCACCAGTACAATTAGACTCCATCATATAATTACCATCTGTATATGCTACCCACCGATCATCATTATTGTCACTATGCGCCCTGGAATCCTACTTTACCTTGAGTTAGTGAGAAGGAAAGTACTAACTTCACCTTGAGCATTTCCTTTCCTACCTATAACCCTTCTCCACTTGAGAGTTAATGTGTGAGACATTAACTCCACCTTGAGCGCCAGTTCAACCTTGAGTATTGCCTTGCCGATCTAGAAACTTGCTCCACCTGAGTTAATGGGTGAGACACTAACTCCACCTTGAGCGCCAATTCAACTTTTGGCCTTGCCTACTCCACATTGAGTCTGACTCCACTTGCACTCTAAATCGGATGACATCTACAACCACTTCTACGTTCGGACAGTATCCCAAACCATGGGCTCTGATACCAATTATTAGGATCTTCACGGACCATCAGACACTACTTAGGCCTGACCACATAACCCCGAACCCCACTTGACCACCTTGGGATAAGAGGTGTGGGGTTTTTAACTAAAATTCCTTGGTGCTATTTATGGAGATGACCAAGCTTATTAAGATCCACATGTATTCCTCTTTATTCTATGAGGTATTATCCCTAGCTATACATATGTGGTTTATCGTGCCACATACTCCAACAACCGAGCGGAACCAAAACATTAAAATATGTAAGATGTAATAAAATTACAACACCTAAACTCATTCGTCTCAAGAATAATCGTGTAGATATTAACAGTGTTTAGATCCTTGTTATTTTTTCCCCCTTTAAGAATAGTCTGAAAAGAGTAAAACACATAATTGACTCAACAATACATAACGTATTGTATGTTCTTATTATTTCAATGACATAATGAAAAGCTAATTCATTCACTTAAGTTATTATATTTTAAAATTTTAAGTCATTTCCGATGGAAACCATTTTACTCACATACGATGTAGTTCTAGTTTTTCAAAATTCCCAGATATATTATGTACGAAATTCAATTCGGCAGGAAGAGTTCACTGAATGTAATATAGGTAATGGCTTGTCTTTTCGTAACATTGTGGACTTTTCAACATAGTTGGATCCAGATTTGGTAAAAAGCATTGTATTTATGCGTTCTCGGGCGAGAGTAATCTATGGATGCCTACCTCCCAAAAAACTAATGATGGATGACCGCATCAGTGTCAGTTGAAAATACCACACTGGCGGATAACCGTGGTGACCAAGTGGGGAAAGTATTGACAAAGGATTAGGGTTTTACAAATGATATTAGAGTCGACCATGGGTTACCTGTCGAGGGAGAAAGATTATGCTTGAAGGATTGTGTCGGGAAAGGGTATCATAAGTGAGAAAAAAATGCCAGAGTCAAGGATTGAACAAATTTCGGAGCCGAGGACGGCTCCAAATTAAGTTGGTGGTATTATAGTACTCCGACTCGGAAGGTAGGATTCGTAAAATAGAATATAGGTAATGATTTGTCGTTTCCTAACACTGATACCTTTCAGCATAATTGGCTTCATAGTTGGCGAAAAATCTCTATAGTTAAGCATGCTCGGTATTGAGTAATCTTAGGATAGGTGACGTCCTGAGAAGCTGCTGTTGGATGACAGCAGTGGTGACCATTGAAAAACACATACTGTCAGATGACCGCAGTGGCTAAGTGAGGATATTATCGGTAAAGGGTCAGGCCATTACATTCTACGACATTACGCTTCCAAATGTGAGGTTATTCGTTGCATAAAAATAATAAAACCATGATTAGTTAGTAAGTAAAATTTTTAAGTACTTAACCTAATAACAATACGCTCTACTAAAAATAAACTCTGTTATCCATCATCATTGAATAAAAATAACGTTAAACCATTTATCAAGAAATACGTGAGACGATGCGAAATTACTCACTGGGCACCAATACTTGCCACCGTCACTATGGTCCACTTATATAATTGTTAGCCAATCTAACTAACTTCGGTACTGCATTTTTTCTTTCAAAAAAGAAAAAGTACTTTGAAAACATATTTATAATAATATTTTTTCATCCTAGTGTTTGGTAAAGATTTCATAAAGTGTTTTTTATGAAAAACACTTCAAAATCTATCAATTTTAAAAGTGGGGGAGAAGGATCTTTCAAAAGCTTCAAAAACAAATGTTATAGTTCAACCTAATTTTATTTTTTTTCTTCCAATTATATCCCATCTTTTTTTATAACTGACAAAAATTATACTTGAATCTATATATCACCAACAATTTTTATTCGTTATATTTTATTCTTTAAAGATAATTATTTTTTATTTTTAAACTACATTTTATGTTATACCGTATCACTGAAATATACTTTAATTTATCAACAATAAATATTAAGAAATTATTGATTTCTAAAAAGTGGTTAAGAAAAATAATACTTTTTAGTAATGATACTAATTAATAAATTTAATATTACATATATATACTCTAATAGTAGAAAAATTTACTTATTTTAAGCACAATAAAATAAAATAAATAATTATCAGAGATATGTCTGTTTTTGTCATTTTCTCACTAACTATAGCTGAACCTGATATTTTTCCGTTAAAATAAGTTTTAGCTTTAGTTTATAATTTGCAACCAAATTTATTTATTTTGCAGAGCTCGGCGCAATAACGTACATCGGCAACCATTCAATTGATTTTTTTACATAGCTCGGCACAGTAACGTACATCGGAAAAGAATTTTTGTAAAGCTCGCAGCAATACCCAAACTAATACTAAGTATAAAAATGCATTATTATCATCATTAGTAGATTTTTTTTTATTATTTTTTATAGCCAAAGAGTCAATTAAACATAGCTCTTGGTTGGTAGCCTAGCAACAAGCTGGGTTCCAACACCTTTTTGAATAGAAATACCTAATCTATGAAAAATAAAAATAAAACAATTCTCCAGACGCTTGAAAAAACATAAAAAAATCCTCACTTAATTCTCCTAAAGTAGAAAAAGCTAAGACTCCCAATCCATGACCGTGCGAAACACACTTGTCCAAATATTTGGTGTGTTTACGAGAGACTACATTAGATATAGCTTTTCCAGGGATGAAAGAGCAAACTCCTCCACCAGTGAAGGGCGAGACACCTGTGACATCCATACAAACATCTTTACTGTTTTCCAAATTAAGCACAAGAATATCAGCAGGTTTCAATTCTTTGTCATCACCCGTCAGAAAACCCAAAGAAACTTCCTTACGCGCATGCACACTAGCTTTGTAACAAATGTCAGTGATTACATCACGAACATGGTCATGTAGAAACTTAGGGCCTATATCCTTAGCACAATGAAGCGCGTGATCTCCATAGATGTCCATGGACTTGTTACAACTTAGACATAAGCCATTCTCAATAAACACTGGAATACCAAGACGATAGCAAAGCACAACTCTAAAATGTCTAGGTCCAAGGAACTGATTAAGCCCACTGATGGGAATAGCCAATAAATAATCGTGTGCATGCTTGAAACGATTACACTGCCACAAGATGGAATCTCTTGCCGACGTAGAAAATTGGTCTAGGATTTGCTTCTTAACTGCATCAAAATAAGTGACTGCCAGGGAGTGCATGGAAGGAAGGGAAGTATCATCAACACAGTATGTAGAAGGTAAAACATATACCTGAATAAATTTCTGAAGTGCAAAGTGATAAGCAGAGCCTTTGTCTACTGGGAATGAATTACCAAGAATCACCTTTTTCATCGAAGTAGTTTGACTCTGAGAAGCGAGGTAACAATAGATGCTGGTATCAGCCACAGTGTAAATGCCAAGTCCACCATCTTTGATAGGAAAAGTAGCTAATCGCTACTGTAAAGGACCAAAACTCGTACCATCACCAGTGACTTGAAGTCTCAAGTACTTAAGTAAATGATCATCATAAAGAGCAATGGCTTGCAGGGATGCCGGATTGGTAGTACGCAAAGCAAAATATAGTCTAGACACTCCAGTACAGTTGCGAAGTAATAACATCTCACTTTGAGGATCCTTGGGTTTCTTGATTGCAGACATTAATTGAACAGTCTTATTCACCCTGCTCAACATCATATCGCTAATGAAGTTCAAATCTAAACTCATTGGCCCACCCAAAATTTTAACACCTGTAGATGGTGGATTTTCGACAAAGGCTAAAATCGTAAACCCATAATTATATGAACTTTTGATCCAGCAATCAGATGTGAGTATTGGGACACGGGTCTCTCATCGAACCTCTGACTGAGAAATACTGTCTCTCAGAGTACATGAAGATATGTAGTCTCTCGGCTGGACAATGGCATATCTCATGAATACTGAACACTTCAGTAATTATTTCTATATAGAATCATGAGATTGACGGCTCCTAGACAGCTTTCTCTGCTAGTATAGAGCGATAACGTCTTCAGGATACAAACAACAATTTTCCCTGACTATATAAAGAATATGAAGCTCCGACAACCTCATGTAAAAATAATTAATGCTCCTAGACAGCTTGCTTTGCTAGTATAGAGCCATCAGTTAATTATTCTTAAATTCTTGGATTCATCCATTGAATTTCTGAAAATATTCAAATATTTTCATAATATTCGTTACTTCAATCTATGGTTCTTCCCATCAGAATACCGTGGGTTAGTAATAAATATTCAATGCACGGGCGTCTGAGATACCTCCGAGTAAGCCCCGATTTAAATGGTGCAAGTGTACTCGACGATGATGCACTAACAATCACCGCACGAACGAGTATTTTAAAATACGACGAAACGATGAACCTATGCAAAATAGGAAGGAAAATAATAAATAATTAAAAAATTGACCAAGGCGCTGGGAGCATTAGCTCACCGACCGTCCGGCCGTGTCGTGGTCAATCCCACGCCAGTTTTATATTTTTATCATATTTTTTGTTATCTTCCTTGATCTCATGAAAATCCTTTCATTTGAACAAATATCCTTCTTTTTGAGGAAACTCCTCAATTTCATGGTGTTTCCTTCACACTGAGGAAATAATATAAAATTAGGGAAAATATTGTGGGGCCGTGATTATTGGCCAACATGCCATGCCTTGATCCCGGCCTTCCCCACACCTCATGGTTCCTCATTATTTTATTATTATTTCCCTAATTTCATGAAAACTCCTTAATTTCATGGTATTTTCACAAACCCATGAAAAATATAATATAAAATTAGGGAAACCCATGGGACCGGGCCCAAGCCGGCCATGCCCTAGCCGGTCCCACATGCCCATTGTTCTATTATTATTAATTTTAAGTTTTTCATGGTATTTCTCTCAAATTATGAAAATTCCTTCAAATCATGGAAAATACATAAAATTAAGGAAACTCATGGGACAGGGCCCAAGCCGGCCGGTCATGCCCTATCCGGTCCCACACGCCCTTATTTTTATTATTTTAATATTATTTGCTTCCTTGATCCCATGGAAACTCTCTCACTTTAAGGAAACTCCTTAATTTCAACAAAATTCCTTGATTTCATGATATTTTCATAAAATCATGAAAAATATTATAAAATTAGGAAAAGGAACCATGGGACCGTGGTCACTGGACGGCCATGCCTTGGATCCAGCGGTCCCATGCCTCAAGTATAATTATTTTACTTCATCTCATGAAGTTTCCTCAGTTTAAGCAAAACCCTAACCAGAAAATATCAAAATTCTCAGGATTGTGACACGTGCGTGTTGACGACGTGAGCATGTTACCTTGACCAACCAGGGTTAGCTCCTTGGCTCACAATGAGCCGGTCCCACATATTTTCACGATTTGACCTAATTTGCGCAATTGCACGTATTAGGTCCAAAACTCTTCCAAATAATTTTGGATTTTCATGGAATGATCGTCAGTCGATCCCGTGACCACCTAGGGCCGATTTCATGACCCCTTGGTCGGTCCCTAACCTCTTCATAATTAATTAGGTTTTATCACCTAAGGCTCAGACGAGCATTTTTCGAATAAATGATTAAACCAGCATTTGATCATTCTTTCATCAACAAATCACCAACTCTTCAAGAGGCCTTGGCATTTGCACACACGAGCATACGGGATCTACATGGTTGATGCACGGTAAAATGTAGCCGGCCCCTCCTTCATTTCATGGTTAATTTTCAATTAACCATGAATTGGTCATCAATTGATCAAATTAGGGTTTCTGAGTCCAAGGATCATAATTCCAGATTCAAACACTAATAATTTTACAACGATCTCACGTCTCACAGAAAACACGAGATCAACAACTCATCAATTGAGCAATTACTCTCAACTGAGCAATTTCAATCATTCAGAACTTATCATATTCAGAATTCACAACACACCTACAATCTTTGATTACCATTGATTCTACACATTTCTCAGCTTCCCTCCTACAGATCGACCCATCCTCTCTTGTGACCAATTACTCTGGAATGGTCATTGTCTTGGTTTAGGCCGGAGTACTACAGATTGATCTCTTAACTTCAAAAAACTCCCTTCTTGTAGTGCATCTGTGTGAGGTTGAATATTTCGCTCGGTTCAGGGAGTCTCCTCCGTACGTTTTTTTTTTTTTTTTTTTTTTGCTAAGTCATAACTTTTATTAACAAGAATATCAAAAGAGTTTTACACAAGAATTAAAATAACAAAAGAACATCATAGAAAAACTACAGAACTAAAAAAGAAAACTCAAACAAGATTTATTCAATGAAAAACAAGCTAACTGATATGGGAGAGTCTTCTTCTGCTGATGCCAAAGAAGTCAAGGACTTGCCTATCATATTCTTGATTCCAATTAGTGCCCTTCATTCAGTAGATGCCTTCATATACTAATGTAATAATTATGCTCTTGAATTGAATTACATTGGGTTTAAAGTTCTCAAACATCACCTTATTCTTCAGAAACCAAAGCTCCCTCAATGTTGATAAAGCAGCAGTTACCCATACCTCCTTGATAAGTGAACTCTTATACTTTGCCATAAGGAAAATGTTTTCAAAAGCAACTGGATTTTGAAATTTGAATAAAGAACCAAGCCATTTCCAGATGCTAACACTGAATTCACAACTCCACAGAATGTGTTCAATGCTATCTTGATGATTCTTGCAAATGCATCATCTTGAAGCAATGGATTAACCCTGCTTGACTTTTTTAACATCATCCACATAAATACCATGTAGAACTTTCCACACATTACTTGATATGTGAGGATGCAGATAATGTTTCAAGATTTTCAAAGGCCAGTTTAAGGTAGGTTCTCTATGCCTTATTAAATTGACAACAGAAAAGGTGGTAAATTTACCTGCAATATCACCAATCCATACAACAGAGTCTAAACCACCACTAACAAATGGTAAGGAAGCTGGTATTTCATTCTGAATTTCAACTGGAATGTTCTAGTTATGCTGAAGCAGTAAATCTTGAAATTTCATAAGCAGATTAGCCTTCACATAATTAGTATACCCTATTATTTTAATTAAAGGTTGATCTCCACACCATATATCAAACCAGACAGAAATCTTCTCACCATTGCCTATGTGCCATGAAATAGCAGTTCTTAGTTGCTGCCAAGCCCATTTCAAGCCAGACCAAACTGGAGAATATTTCCATTTGTTGCACCAATGACCAATTTTATCTTTATATTTAGCTGAAAGAATTTTTCCCACTCTGCATCTGAAGTATGCAATTTGAACATCATCTTCATTAATAGTGCCTTGTTAATCACTTTAAGACTTCTAATTCCTAATCCTCCTTCCTCAATAGGTGTACACATCTTATTCCAAGCCAAGGGAGTATAACTTCTAGTCTCACCATCACCAAACCAAAGAAAGTTCCTCATAATAGATTCACATTCCTTAATAATTGACTTTGGCCATTTATAAACAGCCATAGAATATAGAGTGTAGCTAGAAAGAACAGACTTGATTAAAATCAATCTGTCATGAAAAGCTAATAGCTTACCTTTCCATCTTGCTAAAGTGTTCTGCATCATTTCTACAATTGGCCACAATATAGAAGACTTAACTCTATCAGGAATTAAAATAAAACCCAAGTATTTATCTGGAAAAGTAGAAGACTCCATATGCAAAAAACTTGAAATTTGTTGCTTTCTTTGAGGTGTGCACCCATCAATAAAGCACTTACTTTTGCTTCTGTTTATAATTTGACCAGAACTGTCTTGATACTGCTTTAGAAATTTGAGTAAATTATCCAGACTCCTTTTAGTACCATTAATGAAGATCAGTACATCATCAGCAAAAATCAGATGAGTAGGATGAACCCTTTATCTAGTCACCATAGGTTGTAACTTACCAGATAGAGCTAATTGAGTAATACCTCTGCTTAACATTTCTTCCATTAAAATGAAAAGAATTGGAGATAAAGGATCTCCCTGTTTTAAACCTCTACTCATAGATAAGAAACCTCTAGGACCACCATTGACAATGATGGAAATTCTTGCTGAAGCAAATAGAACATGTAACCATTGGCACCAATCTGAAGAGAAACCAAATTGTTGCAGCACTTGAAATAGAAAATTCCAATTAACTGTGTCATAAGCCTGGGAAATATCTAATTTTAAACCCACATTACCTCCCCTCCTTTTGGTTTTCATTTCATTTACAAGCTCTGAAGCAAGTAGAATATGTTCATGGATACTCCTACCTTTCACATAAGCAACTTGCTGAGGAGATATTAACTTGGTAATTAACTGACCCATTACTTTGGTGGAAATTTTGAAGCAAACATTACTTAATACAATAGGTATGAACTGATTAGGCTTTTTTGCACCTTGTACTTTTGGCAATAGAACTAAAAAGTTTGAATTCAAACCCTTTGGCATAAATTTTCTTTCCCAGCAATACTGAACAAAGCTGATAAAATCTTGTTGTATAATGCTCCAACATTTTCTATAGAAAACTCCTGAAAATCCATCAGGACCAGGGGAACTATCTGCATCTATATCAAAAACAACTTGTTTAATCTCCTCAGCAGTAGGCAAGGCTTCAAGCAACACTTGGTCTTCATTTGTAATGAGAGAAGGAATAACTTCCAGCAAAGAATTATCAATAGCAGTGTCATGATGTTGAAATTTCTGCTCAAAAAAAGTAACAAGCAACATTGATATTTGCTCTTGATCAGCAATAATATTCCCATTGTCAGCCTCCAGTTCAGTTATAAGATTATGAGAGTGCCTAACCTTTATGTTAGCATGAAAGAACTGAGTATTGGCAGAACCATCTTTTATTTATTTTATCCTTGACTTTGATTTCATCATGGTGTTAAATTGAACTTCCCTTGAGTTGTAATCATTTTGAGCTTGCATTAATTCATGTAATAATTGAGTGTTTTGAGGCTCTCTGTCAGAGGCAAGCATCGTACTTTTTACCCTTTCTTCTGATTCTTTGATCTTTTGTTGAAGATTACCAAACACATTCCAGTTCCAGTCCTTTAAAATCTGTTTCAATCTTTTTTGTTTTTGCATAAAAATGAAAGTTGGATTACCAACCACTGGAGACTCCCAACTTTTTGCAACAACCTGTAAAAAACCTTCATGCTCAATCCACATCTTCTGAAATCTCCATGGTGTATTCTTTGGTTTAGGAATATTTATACATAAAGCAACTAATGGTGAATGATCTGATACAACCCTTAAACCAACTTTGTAAATCCAGTCTTGAAATTTATTCAACCATTCAATGTTAAAAAAAGCTCTGTCAAGGTTACATAATATTCTGCTATTGTAGGATCAGAATATCGCTACAACGATATTACCACGAAATAAACAAAACTTCTGCGAGAATACCGCGAGTTCTTCAAAAACACTTTGCTAGTATCACAGAGTAAGTTAAACAATGACGTAATAGCTGACGATTGATGAAACACGAGAAGAGCGTGATTTATTTGCGACGGTTACAATGCTTGCGAGATTTCATATCATAGATATAACGATAAGATCGCAAATCAAATCCGAAAGTAAAGGAAAGCTTAGCTGTCATCCATTATGTATCTACCCTATATATAGAGACCCAGTGTGTCCAGAGAGGGGATGATGTATTTTTAGAATGGAGAAAGTCTCGAGGAGAGAGAAACATTGAGAGATTAACTGTATTCTTGATTTCTTCCAATTCTGTAAACATTTCTGAGAATTAAATGATAAAAAGTCGTTTTTAATCTTTAAGTATGAGTTGATTATTATGAAATCTTAGCACGGGTGTAGTGTAGGATTTCCTGCAACTACATTTTGGCGCCCGAAACAGGGACTGAATTAACGAAAATCATATGAAAGATGAAGTAGAAGTTGAGAGTTATTCAAAATCAAGAAGATAATTAAGCAAATTGGTGAAATAGTTGAAGGAAGAATGATTAGAACAAAAGAGAATTGTAGGAAATTAGAGTGTGATATGGTAACGAGAGCAATGATTGATAAATTCCATGAAAACATTAAGGGGAAGATACATAAACGGGATTTTGAAGGAAGGAAAATTATGACGGTGGAAGAAATATCATCATTAAAGGATTGGGAAAAACAGGAGATCACGTTTACAACAGCAGAAATACCAGAAGAAAATTTAAATCACACATCTCCTTTGATAATCACGGTATCCACTATACTAATGGGAAGAGGAAAATCAACAAAATCTGCGGAAGAATGGGCTGTAAATAGAATTTTGGTGGACGCAGGAAGTTCTGTGGATATAATATTTTATCATGCTTTTAAGAAAATGGGATACACAGATGAAGAAATGTCATGTCCAACATATCATATTCATGGCTTTGGAAAATCTTCAACAAAACCAAAAGGCGAAATAGTGGTACGAATTCCGCTAGGAGAAATTGAAACACAAGTAACATTATGTGAGGTAGACGTGGAATCACCATACAACATGATATTGGGAAGACCATGGATACATGCAATCAAGGCTGTAGCATCAACATTGCATCAATGCATCAAATTTCCTATGCCCATTGGAGTTGGAGAAATTAGAGGAGACACAGATCTTGCGAAGATGTGCTATCAAATTGAAGTAAGAAATTATGAAGAGCGTCCAAAGATGCGAAAAGCTCGCAAAAAAGTGGCTAGAGAAACAAAGAAAGAAGAAGAATTTAAAGTTTATTCGATAAGAGCAAAATAAGGAAAAGGAATACCCAGTGAAATATCGCAAGAAGGAGACGAACCTGCGAGAACAATGAAGACACCAACACCAATGGGAGAACCTGAGTCCAGCTACATAGCAGCAGAACCAACTAAGGAAGTAAATGTTGGGAGTGAAAAAGAACCTAAGTTGCTGAAAATTGGAACTAAAATGGATACAGATGAAGAAGAGAAAACCATAAATCTTTTGCGAGAATATAAAGACATCTTTGCATGAAACATGAATGAGATTCCAGGCATAGATCCATCGGTAGCGTGTCATAAACTAGAAATTAATAAAAATGCAAGACCATTTAAACAAAGAATAAGGAAGATTGCAACAACATACCATTCCCAAATATAAGAAGAGTTACAGAATATGCTTGACGCAGGAATTATAAGGCAAGCAAAATATCCAGAATGGATTGCAAATATGGTGGTGGTCCCAAAGAAGAATAAGGGAATAAGAATTTGCATAGACTTTACTGATTTAAACAAGGCTTGTCCTAAAGATAGTTTTCCATTACCAGATATTCCACAAATGGTTGAGTCAGCAGCGGGAAATGCTAGAATATCTTCATTAGACGGATATAAAGGATATAATCAAATTCCCCTCGCTGAAGAAGATCAAGAGCACACCGCATTTTTTGCTCCAAGAGGGTTATACTGTTATACGAAAATGCCCTTTGGTTTACGAAATGATGGTGCAATATATCAAAGAATGGTGGAGAAGGTATTTGAAAAATGGATACACAAAACATTAGAGGTATATGTGGATGATATGTTGATCAAAAGCAAAGAATCTAAAGACCATGTACAGGATTTGAAGGAGATTTTCGATCAAATGCGGCATTTTAACATCAAAGTGAACCCTGACAAGTGTACTTTTGGAGTAACTTCAGGAAAATTTTTGGGGTATATTGTGTCAGAAAAAGGAATACAAGTTGATCCAGAAAAGGTACAAGCAATTCGTGACATGCCAATGCCTACAACAGTAAAAGATGTGCAAAAATTAAATGGACTCTTAGCCTCGCTAGGAAGATTCATCTCGCGATCCTCAGACAAGTGCAAACATTTTTTCGATATACTCAAGAAGGGAACAAAATTCAAGTGGACGGATGAGTGTGAAAAAGCTTTTCAAGGAATTAAAGAACATTTAATGAACATAACTATCTTACAGAAAGCAGAGCCAGGATAAAAACTTTTGATTTATCTCGCAACAACCACGCACACGCTAAGTGCAGTATTGCTGCGAGTAGATGCAGGGGTTGAAAAACCAATTTATTATATCAGCAAGACATTTAATTCTGCAGAGAGAAATTATTCAAAGATTGAAAAGTTAATTCTAGCATTGGTTCATGCAACTTTTAATCTTCGCATTTACTTTCAAGCACATAAGGTAAAAGTATTAACAAGAGTGCCAATTGAGTCAGTGATGAAGAATTCAAAAAGATCAGGCAGAGTTGAAAGATGGAATGCACAAGTAGGGCACTTTGATATTAAATATGATATTTTATATTCTCCAAAGTCACAAGTTATAGTAGATTTCTTAGCTGAGTTTCCTTTAGAAGATGATGAAGCGGTAGAAGAAATAATGGAAATAGAAGAAGAACATGGAGACCCAATAGAACTATTAACAGAACCCAATAGGTGGGAGATATTAGCGGATGGATCATCAAATGGAGAAGGTAATGGAGTTGGAGTTGTTTTTATCTCTCCAAAAGGGGAAAAATGGATTTTTCATTTAGATTGGAGTTTGCATCTACTAATAATGAGACAAAATATGAATCTGTGATTCATGCTCTAAAATTTGCAATAGAAATGAAGTTAGAAAATGCAAGAATTACTAGCGATTCGCAATTGGTTATTCGCCAGATAAAGGGAGAATACACAACAAATGAACCATCATTGAAGAAATACAAAAAACTTGTTGAAGAATTGTCTGCGAGAATTCCAAAAATAACATGGAGAAATATATCAAAAAAGGACAATAGACTTGCAGATGCTTTTGCCTTTATATCAAGCATGATGACGAATCCAGCTGCGAGATGCATAAAAATTCAAACACTCTTGTTACCTTCGATAAACAAGGAGGAAGAAGAAACAGATGTGATGATGGTAGAAGCTGGCGAGGAAGAGCCAAAAAGCAATGTTATAGATTGGCGAGAAGATCTACGTGCGTACTTTTCAAGAGGAGAAACTCCAAGAAATAGATTAGAAACACATAAATTAAAAAGTAGGGCAACCAATTATGAATTAAGAGATGGAATATTGTATCGCAAATCTTTTAATGGACCATCGCTAAGATGCTTAACGAGGGAAGAAGGACAAAAGGTGTTAAAAATGCTGCACAGTGGCGATGCCGGTAATCACAGTGGGGGAAGATCTTTGGCATATAAAACAAAAATGCAAGGCTATTACTGGCCATATATGCATGAAGATGCAAAGCAACTCTCAAGGCATTGTGAAGACTGTCAGCGATATGTAAAAAGAATTCATGCACCAGGAGCACCATTATCATCTTCCATAAGTGTATGGCCTTTTCAAAAGTGAGGTTTAGATATTGTGGGACCATTTGTACCTGGTTCAGGGCAAAGAAGATATTTAATTATTGCTACAGATTATTTCACAAAATGGGGAGAAGTGAAGGCAGTACAACATATTCGCGTAAAGGCATCTTCACATTCATATTTGAAAATATAATTTGTAGATTTGGAATTCCAGCACAGTTGGTATCTGATAATTGAAAACAGTTTGAAGGGCAGAATATAGAATTACTACTTAATGCATTTAAGATAAAATGTGGAAAATCTACACCTTTATACCCACAAGCAAATGGTCAGGCTGAGGCAACTAATAAAACAATCACAGATATCTTAAAAAAGAAGCTGGAAGGATACCACAGAGCATGGTGCGAGCAGGTGCATAACGCAATATGGGCTTACAATACAACTAGACGAGAAGCAACTGGAATGTCGCCTTTTTGTTTGACATATGGGGTTGAAGATGTATTACCAACATAAGTCGTTATTCCTACAACAAAAAGAGAGGTTTGGGAGAAGAATCATAATAATAGTATGATTCTAAGAGAACTTGATGAAGTAGAAGAGAAGAGAGAAAAAACATTACAACATATGGAAAATTACCAGCGAAGGTTGGCTCGTGAATATAACAAACGAGTTAAGAAACATGAGTTTCAACCAAGCGATTTAGTTTTGCGAGAAACACCGGAGTACCAGCGAGAGCGTGGTGGAAAGTTGGCAAGAAAATGGGATGGACCATATGTCATTAAAGAGATAGTTGGAACAGGGGCATACAGGTTGGTAGACCCAGAGGGTAGAGATGTTGGTCAAAGACTTGGTAGGACATGGAACATGTTATATTTAAAAAGATATTATCAGTAACAAATTTTTAATGAAACAAAGAAGAGATGGGAAAACAAATTTCTACATCTGCGAGTTTATTCTTAAAATTATTCAAGATTATATAAAGAATGAAAGATTGCGATATACGCAAAAGAAACAAAGAACGGGACAAACCTTTATGGCGTATACCCTAGTTCGCGAATACAATTTCGTAAGAGACAAATGTAAGACCTAAAGTGCGTCATATTAGGGGGTATCTCTTTGCATGACTTAGAAATAAGGTTATATCGCTCCTGGAACCTGAGTCATGAATATGTTGGGGTTAAAGAAAACCTATCCGGGAGAGGCACCTTGGATTTCCAACTATATAAGGTTATACCCTGGTTGGACGACCGAGGGTCTCTTTTAAGGAATGCAGAGTATGACTAAGGCGCCGAGGTACACGGTTGAGCCAAGGATGCCCTGGATGGATGAACCTACCCTAGCCATTATTGGTAAGTCTTGGATATGGTGCATTCGGCCTGAAGAAAACCCCACTTAGGGTGCAGTCTTGTAACTATAAGCCATATAGGCATAAAGGACAAGAGGCTGCGATAACAACTGGTTGTTGATAAATTTGGATAGGAGGAACTAGTCTTGTATGGCCGATGTTCCCTCCTTGAAGGGGAAACCAGGGGGAAGATAAGCGCAGCACCCTCCATTAGGGAGCTGATAAGTGTCTTAAGATGGCAATGTCATGGGGATTTATGATCGCAAGAATATTTAGGCCTGTCATATTGTCGCGTGACAAAATTTATACAGAGGCAACAAGCCATAAGAGAAAAAATATAAGATGAGATCAATTGGTTTTTACATGAAAGTGTAAAGACGTCCTGCGATTTCATCGCAAGACGGCAATGTCATAAGCCTTTGTTCTCGCAAGGGAACTTAGACTTGTCATATTGTCACAGAGAAATTGAAAAAATACAGATAAGACAAGATCAATGGGTCAATACATGCAAATGTAAAGGAGTCCTGCAATTTTGTCGCAGAAAGAAAAATTTGGCAAAATAAGACCTTTAACTAGGAAGGCAAAATAAGACCAACAGAATAATTTCAATCATTAACTATTTTCTTTTAAGAATGTAGGAAAGATTTGTTCATTGCAGGAAAAGCTATGAGAAACAAAATTCCTTTCGAATTTTTTTTTTCCAGAAAACATCATTCATAATCACACAACAGGTTTATTAGAAGAAATTATTATCGCAATAATGTTCATCAAATCGCAAGCTTATTCATCAACTCGCAAAAAGGAGGTAATAGGAAGTAACTAATTGTTTCAAGAAAGATAATGAGGGGCAAGTAAGGGAGTTAATAAACATAATATCATTATCTTCCTTAAAAGAAGTAATCAAAATAAAGGTTGAAGTCTAAAGTTGAATAAAGGTACATTGCTCGCAAGAAAAAATAAAATTCAAGCTTCAGCGTTGGTCTCACCAGATTCATTCCCTTTGCTTGTGTTATCAGCTCCACCAACATTCTTTTCATTACGATTAATCTGAGATTCTTCTTCTTCTTCTATTGGGTCTTCTTGAAAAATATCTTCTTCTCCACCTGCATATTCTAGATCCTTATCCATATGAAGAGGAACTTCATCATCATCTACTTCTAGAGGAAGAACGGATACAGGGGGGAGAGACTGAGATATTAGAATATCATTCACAAGGACTTCAGCACTAAGGTGAACCTTGCGAAGGAAACCTCTGTCACAATTTCTAATTTATATGTTCTTGAAGTATTCAATATAATCATATCTTCGCTCTCCCTGGTCGCGAGATGTTACAAGATCAGAAGTGAGAATCCTGTTTTCTTTACGGACTTTATCCAACTTATCAGTTAGATCAGAAATGGTAGAGTGAAGACTTCTTTCAGATTCTGCGAAGAAACAAAAATGACAAGAAAATATTCAGATGAAGTATAGTTGAGAAATTCAATAGAAAAATTAACAGTCAAGATAGTCAAAATATGACTACCTTCTTTTTGAGAAGTTAAATTTTGAATTAATGATAAGCAATAATTCTCCCATTGATTCATAGCATCGTCAAACTTATCCCCAACTATACCCTTCAGGCGAGACTTTATATTTTCTTCTTTGGAAATGAGATATGAGTTTTTCTTTGCGAGTAAAGAATAAGATTCTTTTAGTTAGGAATACTGGTCTTGAAGCTTGCTAGCCTTAAAACTAAGAGTTAATCTACCTTTGATAAGTTTATCCTTTTCAGCGGCAGATGATTCAGTTATTTCCTGGAGCTCATTTTTAAGGGAACGAAGAGATTGCTCTTGATTATCACATACTCTCTGAAGATTACTCAATTGTTGCGAGGAAATCACCATCAATCTTGAAAATTTATGCTTTTCTTGATATAAAGTTCTATTTTCGTCTGACAAAGATTCCGTCACCAAATTAGCTTTGATTAACAAATATGAGAGGCGAGTAATCTCGTTATTTAATAAATGTTGGCTTTGTGATAATTGATTATTCTCATTAGTAAGATTATCTATTTGATCAACCGAATACATGTATAATTATCTAATCTATTTAACGGATCCATCCAAGAATCTTTTTCAGCACGAGCTTCTTCAGCGATAGATTCAAATTTACGTCTTTCAATGAATCGATTCTGATTTAAAACTAAATATACAAGCCAAGAATTTAAGAAAGAAGCTTAAGTACAGAGAAGATGAAAACTTGCTAGAACAGAAAAACAAAAAGACAGAGGTAGGAAATTATACCTTTCATCTCGTTATTCCTTCTGCGAAGATTCTCGCAATCAAGTGAAGAGTTGCGAAGCTTATGATTAAGAATATCACATTCTGAAGTTTTGTCTTGAAGGTCCATCTTTAGAGCTTCAATCTCATCTTATAAAGATGATCACGAGACAGTGCGGTCAGGACCAAAATATTTGATTAAGGTATCGCAAACAACATGCTTGAAAGGATCAGTAGATGATTTTCTAGCATCATCTAAAATATTAGATAAAACTTCAAAAGCAGCATCAACCCCTACTGGTATTTCTTTGGGTAAGGGAAGAGGTATAGAAGGAGAAGTGGTAATGATGGCGAGTTGAAGATTTGAATTATTTGTAATAATTGCATCATCAGAAGGAGGAGTGTTTGGAAAGGTAACAGTTGAAGGCAATAAAGGACTGGAGGGAATTTCATTAACAGCGGTTTTGGAAATTTCATTTGAAAAAGGGTCAGTGGAGAAAGGGATACTAGCAGTGGTGTTCTTGCAAACAGAACAAGGAGGTTCCACTTGCGAAGCTATGGGAATTACTCTTGCAGATGTCAATTTATGAATAATAATATCATCCTTAAGAGTCTTAACATGGCGAGATCGTTTACGAGGTCTAATGATATTCTCGTCATCCTGCGAGTAATAACTTAGATAAGAAACAAAGGCAACAATATTGTTAAGAATAAATAAAATGTTTCTTACTACCTTATGACTCGCGGGATTCCTTTTCTTCTCAACAGGTCTCTTATGAAGTCTAGGGTTTTGAACTACAGATTGGGCGTTAATCCCACTGAAGAGAAAAATACAGTATGTGAATCGTGAAGAATCACATAGAAAAAGACTAATAAAATATGAGTAAACATGATTCATATAAGCGAAGTGGAATTTAGTAATGTTAGAAAAACACATACCTGAAAGACTCCATTAAAGCAGTAGCAGGTAAATACGAAGAAGAAGAAAAGTTGCAGACGGAAAAACGAAAAGACAGAGACGAAGAAGAAAATTAGTTCTGTAACTAAATTCTACCTTTTATAGGCAAAAGGAGATGACCCGTTGAATATACACGTGTCAGTAAAAAGAAGAATTTACAATACGTGTAAGCGGTTAAGCTGAATTTTTGGAGTTTTGTCGAGGAGAAAGCATGGAAAGAAAGGAAGTTGCGAGTGCAATGAAAAGTTGGAGATTCTCATATCTTTTCCACTTTGTGAAGAAAACATGAGAAGAGGAAAGATGTAGGATCAGAATATCGCTACAAAGATATTCCCACGAAATAAACAACACTTCTGCGAGAATACCGCGAGTTCTTCAACAACACTTTGCTAGTATTACAGAGTAAGTTAAAAAATAACGTAATAGCTGACGATTGATGAAACACGAGAAGAGCATGATTTATTTGCGACGGTTACAATGCTTGCGAGATTTCATATCATAGCTATAACGATAAGATCGCAAATCAAATCCGAAAGTAAAGGATAGCTTAGATGTCATCCATTATGTATCTACCCTATATATAGAGACCATAGTGTGTCCAGAGAGGGGATGATGTATTTTTAGAATGGAGAAAGTCTTGAGGAGAGAGAATCATTGAGGGATTAACTGTATTCTTGATTTCTTCCAATTCTGTAAACATTTCTGAGAATTAAATGATAAAGAGTCGGTTTTAATCTTTAAGTATGAGTTGATTATTGTGAAATCTTAGCAAGGGTGTAGTGTAGGATTTCCTGCAACTACAGCTATTACCATGTTAACATTTACACCAAGAAAATTCCAAACCAGTCTTTAGAGCTTGAATAAGCTGATATTGATCCAAACATTCATTGAAATCCAGCATTGCCCTCCTAGAAGGAGTTCTCCCACCCATTTTTTCAAGAATTGAAAGAATTACATTGAAATCGCCCAGCACTAACCAAGGCCTTTTAAGATCACTAATTATCTGCATTTTTGACCAAAGATATCTCCTTTACACCATGTTAACACTAGCATGAACACCAGATACCATTAAGTCACCAACCTCCACTGTGATCATTTGATTACACATTGAGATAACTGATGGAACTGCAATTGAACTACTCCAGAATAACCAAATACTACCCTTATGATTATCAACTGAGTTGTGAATTGCCATGGATTGCATCTCAGGAAAATTTTGTTTACTACAAAAAGAAGCTGTACAATACACATGAGGTTCTGCTATCCAAACTAAAGAAGGGGAAAATTGCTTAACTAAATTTCTAAGTTTTTGCTGGGCCCTAGCTCTTCTAAGACCCCTCAAATTCCAGAAGATGACTTTCATGGAGGTGAGTTGGGGTTTTTAGGTCCCACCTTGCCAACATTCTTTCTAAAATTATACTTGTTTGTATTTTTGACATTATTACCAGTAGTTTTCTTAACATTAACAGTGGTATCAACCTTGGCTGATGTAGCAGAAGCATCAACCTTAGCTGGTGTTGTAGAAGCTAATTGCTTACCTTTATTAATAGAAGTAGATGTAGAAGCAATTGAAGACCAAGTAGTAAATGGAACTTGCTGTGATACAACTGTGCCTGAACCAGAGTCAACAAACTTGATGACACTATTCTCCTCCATACGGTCGTCTCCTCAATTCCGTAAAAACCAGCAAATCGTTTTTCCCCATCTACAGATTGGCGACCACAGTGTGAGATCATTCTCTCGGTTACAATCTCAATTCTCACAAAGTAGTCGGTCTTAGGTCTGCCAATCCTGGTTCAAAACCCGATCCTAATATCGCAAGCGCTAGTGGTACTGCTAACGCCACTCCTCCAAGTATTGATGCTCCAGTGATCACCCCTGCAAGTGAAGGCCCTGGAACCATCAACAATCCACTCTTCGGTTGATCTCATGAAGGTTCAGACTGACGTAGCTGCATCACAAAAAGATTTGTGCGCTTATCTCAAAATTCTCACAGACAAGCTTGCGTCTGAACAAACTTAGCCTCAAAGCGAGAAAGGAAAAGCTAAAGAAACAACTTCAACTGCTGATCCTGAAATCTCTCCAATCCATGTTGTACATGATGTAGAATTACGCAAAGCTGCAGATGACTCTCCAGCAATGGAACCCGCAATTTTCATCACTCGTGAAGACCTGGAGCACTTTTTGAGGATCGAGGAAAAGACAAGGCATCATCTGTCCATCTTCACCAACCTTCATATCCTGCTTCCATACATAGGATTCCTCTTCCAAATGTTATACCGCTCCAACATTCATTCTTTATGATGGAACATGCAATACTCAAAAACATATTTCTCGGTTTCTGGAATTATTGGGCGAATACGAGCGCAACCTGTCGTCCGTCTGAAGGAATTTTCAAAGTCTCTGACAGGCAGAGCATACACCTAATACAACAACATCGCACCGGGAAGTATCACGGATTGAAGAGAGATGATTAATGCATTTTACAGAAAATACTTCTTCGTGTAAGAGCAAATTACTCTCTCTGATATAGGAAGGATGTTTCAAAGGAGCAGCGAACATCCTGATGATTATGTGAAATGGTTCACAGTTCAAGCCTTGGACTGCCACAGCCCAAATGTCACATAGCAGCAACTTGTAGACTTGTGCATCAACAAAATGATCCCGGTCTACAGATCCTCGCTGGAAAACCTTCGGTTCCACACTTTCTCAAAACTACATGAAGCAGCCAAATGATCAGCGACAACTACACCTGCTTTACTGAGAAAAGTCTACAAGGTAGAGGAACCTCGGAGAAGCCGATGCCTGATCAACAAACAGTACAATGTCCAACCTTCCATGAATATTATTGCTCAAGGAGGAAAAAGGAAAGCTTATGCTCAAACATGCGACATCAAAGAAGCAGTTAAATCGTTGCTCGAGCAAATCTGTAGAATTGCTCTATCTACCGAAGGCACAAAGGAGAGACATGTTCACAACACTGAACCACATAGTGTCAATAAATCCATTCCGGGAATACTTCTTGAGCCTCCAGCCACAGACCAAGATATGTACAACTAGGGACTGCCTATCATAGTCAATCTCAGAAGAAACGAATTTGGTAGAACGTTGATCGATACTGGCACCGCCATCAACATCATTCAACTGAAAACCCTCAGATCCGCAGGGATCGCTCAACAAGAAGATACTCATGCTCCCATCTCAATCGGAGACCTTGAAGGAGCTCTCGGAAATACTCATGGCTACATCACTCTCAAAGTGAACATAAGTCCAACCTGGACAGAAACCAAGTTTCGCATAATCATTAAGATCCAGGATATTACATGTCTTTCAGACGAGCGTGGATCCACACTGAAAAGATGGATACTTACAAAGCACATTTGGTTACATATCTCTCCAACGAAGAAAGTTATGATCCAGAAGGTTTGATGGACATTCCATGATCAGAGTAATTTTTGGAATTTCAAACTTTGACGAGATTGAAGCAAGAACCTTCAAAATGATGCATAGACATTCATCAAGAGGTTCCGCATTCAGGCAAGTCTCATTCCATGTCTATGTTATTTATTTCCTCACATGCTATCCTAGCATGGGGACTTAATTATGCTAGCAACTCTACAAGATGTTATGAATGGTATCTTCACCGCATTAGTATTTTACCAAGTGGTTGAATCTTACGTTTCTCTGAATCAAGCACTGAAACATTTATTACTGAGATGATGTCCAAACATGGCGAAAAATAATTTGGGAGTTTCTCCTGCAAGTCCATGTGTTCCAAAAAATCAGAAGGCTCTGATGTCTGTACAAGTGTCGAATCCCACTACCACAACGAAAGGGATACTGAATCAATAGAAGAAACTCCAGTGCCGAGATAATCAAACCCCTAAGGCATTTGATGCTTAAGGAGTATACGCTTCAACGCTCAAACATCTGAGAAGCCATCAAATTATACTCCCAATCAAAGAGTACAACTTCAGCACAAATATCTAGACGATAATACATTGATTCAACACCAGCACAATCAAAGTGTTACTAAACTACAATCGATAAGTCTTCATTATCCCATGATAAGACATATGAAGCAGATGCAACATCATTTATACATGGATGACACTAACTCCTTCAATGTACACTGGGCAACCTAAGGTGATTCCGTGAAACATCATCAACGGGATTTCTCTACATCATAAGCCCCTGCATGATTGAAGAACTTTCTCTCTTCACCAATCACATCCAGTACGAAAATTGCTGATGCTATCTACCGCAACAATGACGACTCATTGACAACACCAGTTTGTGGTAAAGTTATGCTTTCAGGAGCATTCAGTTTGAACTCTCAGTACAGCTTCATCTTACGGACGCTCAAATGATCAACTAGTTTGTGAATGTAAAAGGCTCACTGGAAGAAGGAGCAAAGATTATATCTATAATCATGGTTCTATCATTTTCGATCTTTGGAGCAACTTCAACCATGGTATCAGCATCAACAATAATCTCTAGGGGAATACCATCCATGATATCAGCATCGACAAGGATCTCTGAAGCGTTATCATTCATAGTCTCAGTACCAACGACGGTCTCAGGGGCAACATCCTCAAGGATTCATCAACTAATCATTCTCTGAAATGTTACACATGAAGCGGATTTCTCTAAGAACCAATGATTTATATTAAGATGTGTAAACCTGATAACATGCACACATGAAAGTCTTCCCAAAGATGGCACGATTGGGGGACATAATTGATGCGTGTCGTAAGCACAACAAATTAATTATTATTTTACTACCTAATTAACAAGTAATATAGGGTAGTCAAGTTCGTTCCCACGAGGAGCAAGAGGTTTTAGTTGTTTAATTGTCACAAAAAGGGGGGATTTGGTTTTTGATTTTATAAGCAAATAAAAGTAAATAAAGCAATTAAAAATAATAAAGGAAATCAATAAGAGAGATTAGATCAAGGAATCCTTCTTCGTTGCAAAACAATGATTCAAGTTATGTTCTTTTCCACTTTTTATTAGTCACTGATTATCACCAACCATAGGATAGCAGGTTCACTTATCTAACCCCAAAATTCCTTATTTCACTGAGTAACAGGTCCGCTTAGTTATCAGATTCTATTCAAAAGAACCACCTTGAGGTTCGCTTACAAGATGTAATTCCTTGAACGCATTAAGATTTATGAATTTAGGTTTAGTACTAGTAGTTAGACTCGGTTCGCTTGGTCCACTTTCTAGCGTTGTTTTCACACACAATTTCTCCACGGAATCCCTCCGCAAGGTCTTGTGTTTTCTACTTGTGTAAAGAGTCAAGAAACTATTACGCATTCCCTAACTTTCACTAGCTTTAGATCAATTAACAAATCAATTTAGTTGCACACCTAAACAATCTATCAATCAATCATGAATGTATAAACATTCCTATTAGTAAAAACAAACGATAATCATGTGAAAACTACAAAGTAGATTTAAAACAAAACTCAAAACATATGTTAAGAACTAGGAATTCATCCTCAATCAATTAGAAAATTAGCTACTCATGTTAAGAAGTTCACACAAAGAATAAAGAAAATAAAAGTGTTGTGTGTGTAAAAGTGTAGAAGTGTGTATATAAAAGTAGAGAACTTCTCTATTTATAGGCTTCAATGCTCTGCATATCTTCCAAGGAATATAATCCCTTTCCTTTAGCAATTCAATTTCCAAGTCCAAGACTTTCTCAAATCTTCCTTATTCTCTTTCCATATTCAAACAAAATTCTTCATCTAATTCCAAGTCCAAGTCTTCACACACATGAGTCTAGAATACTCTTCACAAATTAGGTCGTCGGAGAAATCCTGGTGCAACCGGAATACGGCCGGTAATTGACTATCTGATCACCTGAGTCAAACTAACGCACTGTTATCTTTAACTAGTCAACTGAAGTCTTCTAACGGTCAAGGTCTGAGTCACACTCAGTCAGCTGGTCTGAATCTGTCTCACTGTGTCTTACTCAACTGGGTTGCAGGGCTGGATCGATTATCACAGTACTGATTTAACTCGCCGGTGGATAAAAATTGCCGAGTTCTGTTTATTTCACAGTATTTCTCAGGCCGATATCTTCATTCCTGCAGTACTTGTATCCTAAACATACATCTAATTTTTAAGAATCAGTCCCTGTAAATCAGTAGCATCTCCAATTTCTTCAAGCTGCTTCTTCCACAATGACCTTCAAATTGAATCATCACCCATTATATCTCCATATTACATCTCTCATATTCGAACCCCTCTCTCTATCATCCCATATTCAAAAGCAAACCCATTTTATGTGTACTTCATCTCTCTCATCCACTGAGTTCGACGGCAACAGCTCCAATTCTTCATTGTGTTCTTCAATCGATTAACAGAACCCATCTTCCTTCTTATTCATCTCTCGGCTTCATATCATCTCCTCCATCTATGATTAACAGAAACAACACCACCTCTTCTCAAATCCATACAGCTAACATCAATCCATCACTGCATCATCAATTCCTCATTCTTCTTCTTCCATCTAACCCATCTCTCAAATTCTGTAAATCTCGGATCCCCTTTTTATCTTCGAGAATACCAACCCTAATTTCTAAATTCATCCATCTTCTATTTACTTCATCTCCATGTCTTGATCGAATCAACAGTGGCAAACCCCCACCACATATCATCAATTCTTCTTCAATTAGTCTTTGATTCCACAGAAATGGCTTCGATTTCTCTCAAGAACACCAAACCCTATTTCTTTCTTTGTCTTCAGCTCTGATCGATTCCATGGCTGCTGCAGTGAACACATTTTGGGAAAAACTGAATAGGAAACCTTGATTCGATTAGGTTATAAGAGAAGGGGGAGATTAAGACACCCCAGATAAAATACACCCCAAGATAGGTGCCCTGAGTTTCTCCTTTGGTGTTTTTAGCAATTTCTTTAAGCACAAAATTGGCTACCCCTTAACCTTACTTGGGCTGTCCTAACACTCCCCCAAAAGAGAGTTGACCCTTATCCTTAGCTGAGCTCCAGATAGCATTCTCCAATTACAATTTTGCCCTTGTTACTCAATTTAGGATGATTTCTTCTTCTTTTCTCTGTATGACTCCAGCGTACCTAATAACTCAAAAACACGCGTAAAATACATAACTTACAAGAAAAATAGCAAAGAAAGCATAAAATCTATAGATAGTAAATGCGATGTATTCTACACCTATCAATAATCCAAAGTTTTCTACAAGATGTTCTCATCACCTCTACAAATGAGATACAACACACTTCAGGTCATGGGTTTGCAAAAACGTAACAATGGATGAGGAATGGGACAATTATTCCTCAACGAAAGATGTTCGCCTATGTCTCTTCTACAACATACTAAAAGGGCGCATCAATCGGACATACGAGCTGAAAGATATGGCCTTTACCGTCAGGTCTACGAAACCTGAAAAATTTGTACGGGATTACAAATTGCAAATGTGCACGCTTCATTGGCGGACTTCGACAACTCCAAATTGAGTGATTCTTCTATCATGTAATAACTCAGTCTCTTAGCTTCAAAAGTTTGGGTCAATCATCGAATTCCAACGTCGTGTGAGATTCCTACAGCTTCCAGAGCATACTGCATGCAAGCAGAAATTCGTGGATGGGATTCATAACCTCTACAGTCGATCGATGTCCACTAGGTCTTTCCGCTAAGTCCTTCATCAAGGTACCTCCAACTTCTACCACCTGGGTCTTTACATCAATTTTCCACCTGGGTCCTCTATCTAAGTCTTGCCAGAAGAAGAGAAGACGAAAAAGAGAGATTTAACAAAATACTGGGGACTGACGGTCTACTGATCATGACGATCAGTTTCACAGTCCAAGACTCATAGCACCAGTCTCTCATGTGCTAATTATTCATCATAAAAGTAATACTACCACCAGGACAAGATATCATGGTCATTACATCATCCCATCTCGAGAGCAGCCTTAGCTATGGTCCCATGACCAGGGTTTCAGAAGTTTCTACGGCTGAAAGAAGCAAGATGGCACTGCAAGCACCATGCTCATGTATCAATCAAGGGGTCCTGATCTCAAATCAATCAATGAAATTAAAATTATTCACCAACTGTTCAAGACACAAGCGAATGGTCTAAAGACACAACATGAGTGTTTTACAACAAACTCGTCGGAGATGATTTTACACTGTCCTGTATAAACCGACGATCTGGGAGAAATTGATGAAGAATTTGGGGATGAATAATACACCATTCTCTTCGTATGGATGTCCTCTACAGCATATCCAAAATTCACAGCAATTGGATAAATGAGCAAAGAGTTGTGGCCAAAACATTGAACCGCATGCCAGCTGAATTTTTTTTGAAGGTCTCCTGATACTATTTCGTCGATTTCGGATCCTAAACATGCTCGGAAACCAAAAATCCTCTTTCACAATATTTGGAAATTTTTTGGGCATGAGGATACATGGGTAGACCACGAAAATCAGACATCGGACGAAGATTCTACAATAATTTCAATGAAGGCCTAACTTCTGAATTTTCTGATGACGAATTATGACGAAATTCTTCGTTCATCCACATCAGAATCAGGATCAACACCATCAACACAAATCCTGCCTTCATCTTCAGCCGATAGTCTCATTTGCTGAAGTCGGCGGTGCTTCTGCTGACAAGGGACAACTCACAGATGAACATCTACAAAAGTATTCATGTTTGACTTGATATTTCTGGAGCGTTCTCCGGAAGATCCAGAAGGGTTGTTGTAACCAAAAGTCATCACTATCTGAGGCGAAATACAGGGAGTCATGGATATATCATAACAAGCACGCGCTGAAACGGTAACAATCCAACTCTTTCCTATTTACAATTCCACTAGCTATAGTGATTATAACGTCAAAATTTCGAAAAACTTGCTCGTCACTTCAAATATGCAAAGACGAGTAAAATTTATTATTCAAAATCATGACTTGATTTTCATCAAACCCTGAACAACCCACGTGAATTTTAACATCCACTGGTTTATCAAAAATTGGACATACATCCATCTTACAATTGTGAAAACTCACATACAGACATTATTTCACCATGTATAATTGTCTACTTTCAACAGTTGTTCAAAATCAAATTTTTTTCATGAAAGCTCATAGACAATTTTTTTATTAACAGACGTACGTCTTTTCAAAAATAAAAAAAACTTTTCTCTCTTACTAGCATTCACCTTTGGAACGAGAGCTAATTCCATTTTGTGAAATATCACAAAGATAAAATTTGGTTTTCGTGAAAGCCCATAGACAAAATTTTATATCATTATACTCAGGTCTATTTTTTTTGTTCCTTAAACTAACGAACAAACGAGCGTCTTTTCCTATAATAATGATTTCTTTTTTGGGCCCTACCCACGAATCCTAAATGACCAAGGTCCCGTCATCAAGATCAGTGGTTCAACACCAATCTATGCTCGTTAGACGATGCTCCATCCTGCCACTGGGATCTTCATTCAAGTCATGGTTTGCTCGTACTATCAAAATCCGGTAATGTCTTAACTTATGACTAAGTTCAATTACTTATATTGTTTATGATCAGAAAATCACCATTCATTGCTGACTGAGGAACACAGCTTTCCTCACTAAGCAGGGGACTTAATGTAGATGGTGGATTTTCGACAAAGGCTAAAATCGTAAACCCATAATTATACGAACTTCTGATCCAGCAATCAGACGTGAGTATTGAGACATGGGTCTCTCATCAAACCTCTGACTGAGAAATACTGTCTCTCAGAGTACATGCAGAAATGTAGCCTCTTAGCTGGACAACAACACATCTCATGAATACTGAACACTTCAGTAATTATATAGAATCACGAGATTGACGGCTCCTAGACAGCTTGCTCTGCTAGTATAGAGCGATAACATCTTCAGGATACAAACAACAGTTTTCCCTGACTATATGAAGGATATGAAGCTCCGGCAAGCTCATGTCAGAATAATTAATTCTCCTAGACAGCTTTCTTTGCTAGTGTAGAGCCATTAGTTAATTATTCTTAAATTCTTGGATTCATCCATTGAATTTCTGAAAATATTCAAATATTTTCATAATATTCGTTACTTCAATCTATGGTTCTTCCCAGCAGAATACCGTGGGTTAGTAATAAATATTCAACGCACAGGCGTCTGAGATACCTCCGAGTAAGCCCCGATTTAAATGGTGCAAGTGTACTCGACGATGATTCACTAACAATCACCGCACGAACGAGCATTTTAAAATACGACGAAACGATGAACCTATGCAAAATAGGAAGGAAAATAATTAAAAATTGACAAAGGCGCTGGGAGCATGGGCCTACCGGCCGTCCGGCCATGCCGTGGTCAATCCCAAGCCATTTTTATATTTTTATCATATTTTTTGTTATCTTCCTTGATCTCATGAAAATCCTTTCATTTGAACAAATATCCTTCGTTTTGAGGAAACTCCTCAGTTTCATGGTGTTTCCTTCACACTGAGGAAATAATATAAAATTAAGGAAAATATTATGGGGCCATGATTATTGGTCAACATGCCATGACTTGATCCCGGCCGGCCCCACACCTCATGGCTCCTCATTATTTTATTATTATTTCCCTAATTTCATGAAAATTCCTTAATTTCATTGTATTTTCACAAACCCATGAAAAATATAATATAAAATTAGGGAAACCCGTGGGACCGGGCCCAAGCCGGCCATGCCCTAGCCGGTCCCACATGCCCATTGTTTTATTATTATTAATTTTAAGTTTTTCATGGTATTTCTCTCAAATTATGAAAATTCCTTCAAATAATGGAAAGATACATAAAATTAAGGAATCTCGTGGGACCGGGCCCAAGCCAGCCGGCCATGCCCTAGCCTGTCCCATACGCCCTTATTTTTATTATTTTAATATTATTTTCTTCCTTGATCCCATGTAAACTCTCTCACTTTAAGAAAGCTCCTTAATTTCAACAAAATTCCTTGATTTCATGATATTTTCATAAAATCATGAAAAATATTATAAAATTAGGAAAAGGCACCATGGGACCGTGGTCACTGTCCGGCCATGCCTTGGCTCCAGCGGTCCCACGCCTCATGTTCCTTCATTTTATAATTATTTTCCTTCATCTCATGAAGTTTCCTCAGTTTCAGCAAAACCCTAATTTTGTCATATTTTCTCAAATGGATGCTCAACTGCACGCCAGAAAATATCAAAATTCTCAGGATTGTGACACGGAAATGTTGACGACGTGAGAATGTTACCTTACCGACCAGGGTTGTCTCCTTGGATCGCAATGAGCCGGTCCCACGTATTTTCACGATTTGACTTAATTTGCACAATTGCATGTATTAGGTCCAAAACTCTTCCAAATAATTTTGGATTTTCATGGAATGATCGTCAATCGATCCCGTGACCACCTAGGGCCGATTTCATGACCCCTTGGTCGGTCCCTCACCTCTTCATAATTAATTAGGTTTTATCACCTAAGGCTCAGACGAGCATTTTTCGAATAAATGATTAAACCAGCATTTGATCATTCTTTCATCAACAAATCACCAACTCTTCAAGAGTCCTTGGCATTTGCTCACACGAGCATACGGGAGCTACATGGTTGACCAACGGTCCAATGTATCAGGTCCCTCCTTCATTCCATGGTTAATTTTCAATTAACCATGAATTGGTCATCAATTGATCAAATTAGGGTTTCTGAGTCCAAGGATCATAATTCCAGATTCAAACACTAATAATTTTACAACGATCTCACGTCTCACAAATAACACGAGATCAACAACTCATCAATTGAGCAATTACTCTCAACTGAGCAATTTCAATTATTCAGAACTTATCATATTCAGAATTCACAACATACCTACAATCTTTGATTTCCATTGATTCCACACATTTCTCAGCCTCCCTCCTATAGATCGACCCATCCTCTCTTGTGACCGAATTTACTCTGGAACGGCCATTGACTTGGTTTAGGCTGGAGTACTACAGATTAATCCCTCGAATTCAAAGCACTCCCTTCTTGCGGTGCATCTGTGTGAGGTTAAATATTTCGCTCGGTTCAAGGAGTCTCCTCCATACGGTCGTCTCCTCAATTCCGTAAAAACCAGCAAATCGTTTTTCCCCATCTACATATTGGGGACCACAATGGGAGATCATTCTCTCGATTACAATCTCAATTCTCACAAAGATTGTCGGTCTTAGGTCTGCCAATCCGGGTTCAAAAACCGATCTTAATATCAAAAGCTCTAGTGGTACCGCTAACGCCACTCCTCCAAGCACTGATGCTCCAATGATCACCCCTGCAAGTGACGGTACTGGCGCCATCAACAATCTACTATTTGGTTGATCTCCTGAAGAAACCAGAGGAAATCAGCCTACCATAATTGATCGCATGAAGGTTCAGACTGACGTAGATTCAGCACAGAAAGAGTTGTATGCTTATCTCAAAACTCTCACAGACAAGCTTGCGTCTGAATGAACTCAGCCTCAACGCGAGAAAGGAAATCTAAAGAAACATCTTCAACTGCTGATCCTGAAACCTCTCAAATCCATGTTGTACATGATGAAGAATTCCGCAAATCTGCAGATGACTCTCCAGCAATGGAACCCGCAAGTTTCATCACTCGTGAAGACCTGGAGCACTTTTTGAGGATCGAGGAAAAGACAAGGCATCATCTGTCCATCTTCACCAACCTTCATATCCTGCTTCCATACATAGGATTCCTCTTCCAAAGGTCATACCGCTCCAACATTCATTCTTTATGATGGAACATGCAATACTTAAAAACATATTTCTCGGTTTCTGGAATTATTGGGCGAATACGAGCGCAACATGTCGTCCGTCTGAAGGAATTTTCAAAGTCTCTGACAGGCAGAGCATACACCTGGTACAACAACATCACATAGGGAAGTATCACCGATTGGAGAGAGATGATTAATGATTTCTAAAGAAAATACTTCTTCGTGTAAGATAAAATTACTCTCTCTGATCTAGGAAGGATGTTTCAAAGGAGAAACGAACATCCTGATGATTATGTGAAATGGTTCATAGTTCAATCCTTGGAATACCACGACCCCAAACGTCACATAACAGCAACTTGTAGACTTGTGCATCAACAAAATGATCCCGGTCTAAAGAGCATCGCTCGAAAACCTCCGTTTCCACACTTTCTGAGAACTTCATGAGGCAGCCAAACGATCAGCGACTACTACACCTTCTTTACTGAGAAAAGTCTACAAGGTCGAGGAACCTCGGAGAAGCCGATGCCTGATCAACAAACAGTACAATGTCCAACCTTCCATGAACGTTGTTTCTCAAGGAGGCAAAAGGAAAGCTTCTGCTCAAACATGCGACATCCAACATTTCATCCTACAAAAGAATCACAGAAGGATAACTAATCTTGCACAAACCTCGACCCGGCATCGAACGGGAAATGATCGGACAGACTTAAACTTCTCTCGTCTCATGAACGAGAGATCGAGTTACTAGAAGTTTGGGTTCAATATGGTGCGATCAAATTGTCGTTCATCAGGAGAGATCTAACAGAAGAAGAAATGGAGAATCCCAGGAGTACACAAGAATCCTCTCTAGTTAGAACTTTGCGCTCTCTGAATTCAAAGAAGCAGTTTAATAGTTGCTCGAGCAAATATGTAGAATTTCTCTATCTACCAAAGGCACAAAGGAGAGACATGTTCACAGCACTGAACCACATCGTGTCAAGAAACCCATTCCAGGAATACTTCTTGAGCCTCCAGCCATATACCAAGATATGTACAACTGGGGACTTCCTACCACAGTCAATCTCAAAAGAAACGAATTTGGAAGAACGTTGATCGATACTGGCACCGCCATCAACATCATTCCACTAAAAACCCTCAGATCCGCAGGGATCACTCGACAATAAGCTACTCATGCTCCCATCTCAATCAGATACCCTGAAGGGGTGCTCGGAAATACTCATGCCTACATCACTCTCAAATTGAACATAAGTCCATCCTGGATAGAAACCAAGTTTCACATAATCAGGAAGATCCAGGATATGACATGTCCCTATACAAGCGTGGATCCACACTGAAAAGATGGATACTTACAAAGCGCCTTTGGTTATACATCTCTCCAACGAAGAAAGTTCTGATCCAGAAGGTTTGACAGACATTCCATGATCAGAGTACTTTGAGGAATTTCAAACTTTGACGAGGTTGAAGCAAAAACCTGCAAAAAGATGCATAGACATTCATCAAGAGGTTCCGCATTCAGGCAAGTCTTATTCCATGTATATATTATTTATTTCCTCACATGCTATCCTAGCATGGGGACTAAATTATGCTAGCAACTCAACAAGATGTTATGAATGGTAGCTTCACCGCATTAGTATTTTACCAAGTGGTTGAATCTGACGTTTCTCCGAATCCAGTACTGAAATATTTATTACTGAGATGATGTCCAAACATGGCGAAAAATACTTTGGGAGTTTCTCCTGCAAGTCCATGTGTTCCATAAAATCAGAAGGCTCTGATATCTGCACAAGTGTCGAATCCCACTACCACAACGAAAGGGATGCTGAATCAACAGAAGAAACTCCAGGGCCGAGATAATCAAACCCCTAAGGCATTTGATGCTTAAGGAGTATACGCTTCAATGCTCAAGCATCTGAGAAGCCATCAAATTATACTCCCAATCAAAGAGTACATCTTCAACATAAATATCTAGATGATGATACATTGATTCAAAACCAGCACGATCAAAGTGTTTCTAAACTACAACCGATAAGTCTTCATTATCCCATGATAATACATCTGAAGCAGACGCAACATCATTCATACATGGATGACACTAACTCCTTCAATATTAACTGGGAAACCTAAGGCGATTCCGTGAAATGTCATCAACGTGATTTCTATACATCACAAGCCCCTACATGATTGAGGAACTTTCTCTCTTCACCAATCACATCTAGTACGAAAATTGTTGATACTATCTACCGCAACAATGAAGACTCACTAACAAAGCCAGATCATGGTAAAGTTATGCTTTCAGGAGCATTCAGGTTGAACTCTCAGTACACCTTCATCGTACGGACGCTCAATTCATCAACTAGTTTGTGAATGTAAAAGGATCACTGGAATAAGGAGCAAAGATTATATCTATAATCTTGGTTCTATCCTTTTCGGTCTTTGGAGAAACTTTAACCGTGGTATCAGCATCAACAATAATTTCTAGGGGAACACCATCCATGATCTCAACATAGACAAGGATCTCTGGAGCGTGATCATTCATACTCTCAGCACCAACGACGGTCTCAAGAGAAACATCCTCAGGGCTTCATCAACTAATCATTCTCTGAAGTGTTACACATGAAGCAGATTTCTCAAAGAACCAATGATTCATATCGAGATGTGTAGACCTGATAACATGCTCACTTAAAAGTCTTCCAAAATCTGGCACGACTGGGGGGCATAATCCAAAGTCTTATACAAGATGTTCTCATCACCTCTACAAATGAGATACAACACACTTCAAGTCATGGGTTTGAAAAAACGTTACAATGGGCGAGGAATGGGATAATGATTCCTCAACGAAAGATGTTAGTCTATGTCGCTTCTACAACATACCAAAAGTGCGTATTAATCGGACATACGAGCTGAAATATATGGCCTTTACTGTCAGGTCTACGAAACCTGAAAAATTTGTACATGATTACAAATTGCAATAATTGCAAGCTTAGTTGGCAGACTTATACAACTCCAAATTGAGTGATTCTTATATCATGTAATAACTCAGTCTCTTATCTTCAAAATTTGGGGTCAAGCATTGAATTCCGACGTCGTGTGAGGTTCCTACAGCTTCCAGAGCATACTACATGCAAGCAGAAATTCGTGGACGGGATTCATAACCTCTACAGTCGATCGATGTCCACTAGGTCTTTCCGCTAAGTCCTTCATCAAGGTACCTCCAACTTCTACCACCTGGGTCTTTACATCAATTTTCCACCTGGGTCCTTTATCTAAGTCTTGCCAGAAGAAGAGAAAATAAAAAAGAGAGATTTAACAAAATACTGGGGACTGACGGTCCACTGATCATGACGATCAGTTTCACAGTCCAAGACTCGTGGCACCAGACTCTCATGTGCTAATTATTCATCATAAAATTAATGCTACCACCGGGACATGAGACCATGGTCATTACATCATCTATGGTCCCGTTTCTAGGGTTTTAGAAGTGATCTTTCTACGAATGACAGAAGCAAGATGGCAATACAAGCACCATGATCATGTATCAATCAAGGGGTCCTGATCTCAAATGAATCAATGACATCAAAATTCTTCACCAACCGTTCAAGACACAAGCGAATGGTCTAAAGACACAACATGAGTGTTTTACAACAAACTCGTCGGAGATGATTTTACATTGTCCTGTACAAACAGACGATCTGGGAGCAACTGGTGAAGAATTTGGTGATGGGTCATACACCATTCTCTTCGTATGGATGTCCTATACAGTATATCCAAAATTATTTGCAATTGGAGAAAAGAGCAAAGAGTTGTGGCCACAATATTGGACCGCATGCCAGCTGAAAATTTTCTGAAGGTCTCCTGGAACTTTACTGTTTCGTCGATTTCGGATCCTAAACATGCTCAGAACCCAAAAATATTATTTTACAAAGTTTGGAAATTTTCTTGGCATGAGGATACATGGGTAGACCGCGAAAATCAGACATCAGACGAAGATTCTACAACAATTTCAATGAAGACCTAACTTCTGAATTTTCTGATGACGAATTATGACGAAATTCTTCGTTCATCCACATCAGAATCAGGATCAACACCATCAGCACAAATCCTGCCTTCATCGTCATCCGATAGTCTCATTTTCTGAAGTAGGCGGTGCTTCTGCTGACAAGGGACAACTCACAGATGATCGAGAGACATACTAAGTACCAGCTTTCCTACGTCTCTGAAAGGTTGATTCATCCCAGGATGAACATCTGCAAAAGTCTTCATGTTTGACTTGATATTTCTGGAGCGTTCTCTGGAAGATCCATAAGGGTGGTTGTAACCAGAAGTCATCACTATCTGAGGCGAAATACATGGAGCCTATATCAATAACAAGCACGCGCTGAAACGGTAACAATCCAACTCTTGCATATTTACAATTTCACTAGCTATAGTGATTATAACGTCAAAATTTCGAAAAACTTGCTCGTCCCTTCAAATATGCAAAGACGTGAAAATTTTATTATTCAAAATCATGACTTGATTTTCATCAAACCGTGAACAACCCACGTGAATTTTAACATCCACTGGTTTTTCAAAAATTGGACATACGCCCATCTTACAATTGTGAAAACTCGCATACAAACATTATTTCACCATGTATAATTGTCTACTTTCAACAGTTGTTCAAAATCAAAACATTGATTTTACAAAATACATATATTTAACGTGAAACTCACGTAAAATTAAAAATAAATCTATATATTTTGCTCTAGCGCACAAGCATCTGTCTTTAAAGCGAGAGTATATTTTAAAAAAAATTGAACGCTCACATATCGAAAATAATTTTTTTTCATGAAAGCTCATAGACAAAAAATTTATTAACAGACGCACGTCTTTTCAAAAAAAAAAAACTTTTCTCTCGTACGAGCATTCACCTTTGGAACGAGAGTTTATTCCATTTTGTGAAATCTCACAAAGATAAAATTTTGGTTTTCGTGAAAGCTCATAGACAAAATTTTATATCATTAGACTCGGGTCTATTTTCTTTGTTCCTTAAACTAACGAACAAACGAGCGTCTATTCCTGAAATAAGGATTTCTTTTTTGGGCCCGGCCCGCGAATCCTAAACAACTAAGGTCCCATCATCAAGATCAACGGTTCGACACCAATCTATGCTCATTAGACGATGCTCCATCATGCCACTGGGATCTTCATTCAAGTCATGGTTTGCTCGTACTATCAAAATCCGGTAATGTCTTAACTTACGACTAAGTTCAATTACTTATATTTTTTATGACCGGAAAATCACCATTCAATGCTGACTGAGGAACACGACTTTCCTCACTAAGTAGGGGACTTAATGTAGATGGTAGATTTTCGACAAAGGCAAAAATCATAAGGCCATAATTATACGAACTTCTGATCAAGAAATCAGACGTGAGTTTTGAGACACGGGTCTCTCATCGAACCTCTGACTGAGAAATAATGTCTCTCAGAGTACATGCATATATGTAGTCTCTTGGCTAGACAATGGCATATCTCATGAATATTGAACACTTCAGTAATTATTTCTATATAGAATCACGAGATTGGCGGCTCCTAGACAGCTTGCTCTGCTAGTATAGAGCGATAAACGTCTTCAGGATACAAACAACAGTTTTCCCTGACTATATAAAGGATATGAAGCTCCGGAAAGCTCATGTCAGAATAATTAATACCCCTAGATAGCTTGCTTTGCTAGTATAGAGCCATCAATTATTTATTCTTAAATTCTTGGATTCATCCATTGAATTTCTGAATTTCTGAAAATATTCAAATATTTTCATAATATTCGTTACTTCAATCTATGGTTCTTCCCAGTAGAATACCGTGGGTTAGTAATAAATATTCAAAGCACGGGCGTCTGAGCTACCTCCGAGTAAGCCCCGATTTGAATGGTGCAAGTGTACTCGACGATGATGCAATAACAATCACCGCACGAACGAGTATTTTAAAATACGACGAAACGATGAACCGATGCAAAATAGGAAGGAAAATAATAAAAAATTAAAAAATTGACCAAGGTGCTGGGAGCATGGGCCCACTGGCCGGCTGTGTCGTGGTCAATCCCATGCCAATTTTATATTTTTATCATATTTTTTGTTATCTTTCTTGATCTCATGAAAATCCTTTCTTTTGAACAAATATCCTTCATTTTGAGGAAACTCCTCAGTTTCACGGTGTTTCCTTCACACTGAGGAAATAATATAAAATTAGGGAAAATATTGCGGGGCCATGATTATTGGCCAACAGGCCATGCCTTGATCTTGGCCGGCCCCACACCTCATGGTTCCTTATTATTTTATTATTATCTCCCTAATTTCATGGTATTTTCACAAACCCATGAAAAATATAATAAAAAATTAGGGAAACCCGTGGGACCGGGACCAAGCCGGCCGACCATACCCTAGCCGGTTCCACACACCCCTTATTTTATTATTATTAATTTTAAGTTTTCCTTGGTCCCATGAAATTCCTTGATTTCATGGTATTTCTCTCAAATTATGAAAATTCCTTCACATCATGGAAAAATACATAAAATTAAGGAAACTCGTGGGACCGGGCCCAAGCCGGCCGGCCGGCCATGCCATAGACGGTACCACACGCACTTATTTTTATTATTTTAATATTATTTTCTTCCTTGATCCCAAGGAAACTCTCTCACTTTAAGGAAACTCAATTTTAACAAAATTCCTTGATTTCATGAAATTTTCATAAAATCATGAAATATATTATAAAATTAGAAAAAGGCACCATGGGACCGTGGTCACTGGCTGGCCATGCCTTGGATCCAGTGGTCCCACACCTCATGTTCCTTCATTTTATAATTATTTTCCTTCATCTCATGAAGTTTCCTCAGTTTCAGCAAAACCCTAATTTTGTCATATTTTCTCAAATGGATGCTCAACTGCACGCCAAAAAATATCAAAATTCTCAGGATTGTGACACGGACGTGTTGACGACGTGAACATGTTACCTTGACCGACCAAGGTTGGCTCCTTGGCTCGCAATGAGCCGGTCCACGTATTTTCTCTATTTGACATAATTTGCGCAATTGCACGTATTATGTCCAAAACTCTTCCAATTAATTTTGGATTTTCATGAAATGATCGTCAGTCGATCCCGTGACCACCTAGGGCCGATTTCATGACCCCTTGGTTGGTCCCTCACCTCTTCATAATTAATTAGGTTTTATCACCTAAGGCTCAGACGAGCATTTTTCGAATAAATGATTAAACCATCATTTGATCATTCTTTTATCAACAAATCACCAACTCTTCAAGAGGCCTTGGCATTTGCTCACACGAGCATACGGGAGCTACACGGTTGACCCACTGTCCAATGTAGCTGGTCCCATTAACCATGAATTGGTCATCAATTGATCAAATTAGGGTTTCTGAGTCTAAGGATCATAATTTCAGATTCAAACACTAATAATTTTACAACGATCTCACGTCTCACAGATAACACGAGATCAACAACTCATCAATTGAGC
Organism: Papaver bracteatum; assembly: GCA_023529315.1. Classification (NCBI taxonomy): domain Eukaryota; kingdom Viridiplantae; phylum Streptophyta; class Magnoliopsida; order Ranunculales; family Papaveraceae; genus Papaver; species Papaver bracteatum. The sequence continues at coordinate 64,142 of JAJJWX010004951.1, read as the reverse complement.
AATTACTCTCAACTGAGAAATTTCAATCATTCAGAACTTATCATATTCAGAATTCACAACATACCTATAATCTTTGATTACCATTGATTCCACACATTTCTCAGCCTCCCTCCTACAGATCGACCCATCCTCTCTTGTGACCGAATTTACTCTGGAACGGCCATTTTCTTGGTTTAGGACGGAGTACTATAGATTGATATCTCGAATTCAAAGCACTCCCTTTTGCAGTGCATCTATGTGAGGTTGAACATTTCACTCGGTTCAAGGAGTCTCCTCTGTACGGTCGTCTCCTCAATTCTGTAAAAACCAGCAAATCATTTTGCCCAATCTACAACATCATTAGACAGTATATCAATATCAGCAGGGAAAACACCAACATCTGTACTCCTTGGGTATGTGGAAGGCCAAAAAACCTCCGTCTTCTTTATATTAAGGTGCAATCCCCTGCATGGTCCTTCAGTTTCGATTATTCTCAAAGCCTTGCCAACCTCCAATGTATTACCAATAATTGTGCCATCATCAAGGTACCAGGCGTGGAGGTATAGAGTGCATTGAGAAGAAATAGTCTTCACCAGTGGGTAAAGAGTCAACGCAAATAACAAGGGACCGAGAGGGTCACCTTGTTGAACTCCAAGGGCAGAAGAAAAAATATAATGGCCGTACTAAAGTTTAGAAGGTCTCAAGTAACAAAATTCTACCCAGCGAGAAATACATGGACAATGAAGGCGAACTTCCTTGATGAGTTGCGATCTACTCACCATGTTGAAAGCATTGGAAAAGTCAATAAGCAACATTGACATTTTGTCCGAATGACCTTTCATCTCCAATAAGTGATTTACAACATGTAAAATACTCTCTCCACCAGCAGGAATACCAACCCCGAATTGGTAATCACCTAGATAAAATGACATATCCTTTCCAACTGAAAAAGCAGCCACCTTAGAGACCAATCTACGCCATACCGTACTAACTTCAATAGGCCTAATTCCACCCCCAGGCTTCGGAAGCGGAGTTAAAGGTGTATTGGCGATAAACTCTCCCAAAACCGCAGGGCATTTCCCAGCCAACCAAAGATTGACAATGCCTGTGATCGAAACAAATAAATTGTCTGCAACAGCAGCTGATGCCTCACTCATCGCTTTGACTAAATGATGCGCACGCAATCCATTATGGCCACACGATGTGCCTTTAGGAAAGCTCTTGATAGCTCCTAAGATATCTCGAGGGTCTACTATGATTGGGTCAGCTATAACCTCATCGTCGAGAACAGTAGGAGGAGGCGCCAATTGATGTTTTTCTTGTAATTCAAGGTATGTGTTCTCGTTATAAGGATCCATACCGGACGAAGACAATACACGGATGGCATCTGCAAAATGCCCGCAACTTAACTTTTTCTGACACGCCAACAAGGTAGCTGCACCCTGCCTCTTATCATCTGTCTTGTTAGACCCGATACATGAAGGCTGGTTTAGAAGTTTCTTCAACAGTAAATAGCAGATGTTAGGCTCTTTCCAAACAACCAGAGCTTGGTTGATGGCCGCAACCTGCAGGCGTTTTCTGTTGCCAGACTTCTTCTCCGCTGAGCTTCTTGGCTTGAACAGGTTTAGAGTACATATTGGGAGGAAGATGAGATGTAGCCAAGTTGACAGAATGCCAGGATTTTCAATGACCCTATCAAGACAGGTCTTCAGAGTACGCGCAAATACATGCCTGCACTTGTGTGGAATACAAGTGACATTTGTGAACTGTCTTTGAATAACATCATTTATAAAATCTGTAGACAAGGATACACTTACAGCATCGACACCATCTGTGACAGCGTCTATAGCATCAGCACCATCCTTAACATCATCTACAATGTTACCACCATCTATGACAACAACCACTTCATCTTCTATGACTGGCTCACAAGCCACAACACTTGTAGACCCAGAGAAATCTGTCATAGACTCACCTGGTTTATCTAAACCATGAAGAAGAAACTCAACCCATGCATCGTTGAGAGGTCCATCAATGACATCCCCATGAAAACTACCATTCCTCCCATTATAATCCTTCTTCTACCCATGCAGGTGCAGGCATCTGCAGCACAGCCACATTCACATACGACGTAAGTCTCTCTCTCATGCTAAGTAAATGTGCAAGTTGGAATCAATCAGTTCCCTGCAGGTGATCATATTATCAGCCGAGGATAGATGCATGTCATAAACATGCTTCAATAAAGAACCCTTTACATATCCTCTAACATTAACCCCATCTTGGCATCCATGAAAATGCTTGAACGGGCAATGACAGAGGCTGTCGTCTGGCGAGAATTCATCTTAGGAATAACTGGACTGGGAAAGGGAAACGGCAGAATCCCTAGTGCAGCTTGGCATGACGATTGTAAATAGAAAAAACCCTATAAAGAAAAATCTCAAACCCTAAAAAACCAGTGAAATAATAATCAAATCTGCAAGAAAAAGTGATTGGAAAACGTGGAAATTCGAACAAACGAAGAAAATAAGTGGAAAACAAATGGAAAATCAATCGAAACATGGTGAGAATGGAGAAAAAAACTGGCTTGTAATCGCCTGAACTAGTCGTCGGAAAACCATGCGAGAGAAGAGTATTTATTATATTGTCATGGCAAATTAATAGAGCATTTATTATGAAGAATTATGGAACCTTGATGATATGATAAATTTTGCCCGTTAGATGTATTTCTAATCCCAATCACAACCATCACTTATGAAAAACGATTACATCCCTAGATTTATATTTTGTGAGGACAAATCTGAACCGCCACTTACATAGGCAAAGTTATCCAAACTGTGCTTTATATTCTTGATATCAACAATTCGAGATTGGCCCAGTGGTTAAGCATTTTGGGTCTGGAGGGTAAGGTCTCGGGATCGAATCCCCCCCCCCCTATATATATATATAACATTAGTCCGAGAGCGGGGCCTCTTGAATTTGGAAAATATTTTTTGTTGTTTTTAAAAATATTTTTTCAAAACGTTTTCACTGGTTTTAATTACAGATGGCTTGTACTATATTGAAACAGATTCACGAGTTATTACATAGAAGGCAAGCGAGCAACAAGCTGCGCCGCAAGCCCTTTTGTTTGTTTTTGGACTGTTACAGAGGATTTCATGGAGACAATTAAAAACAAAATTTATTGCCATTAATTTTGTCTTAATTGCAAAGGCTATAATAAGCCACTTTTGAGAACCATAAAAGTATGAGTTTTTCCTTTTTTCATATATACTGTTTTTTTGAATCAAGAGACCAAGTTTTCTGAGCAAGAATAGAGAGAGTAGAAGTGATCGATTTCTCATTGCGTGCATGAGAGGTCGAAAGAGAGCTTTTCTCGGCTGTTTTATCATGGGGGCGTTGTGACGAAGAAAAAACTACTTGTACAAAACTCAAGGCTGAGCCACAAAACGTCTTAAAGAAAGCTACCTGGTTGTGACTCAGCCGTCACTTTATTTTGTGTCCTAATCTTTGTTTTGCAGGTGTGACAACGGCAATGGTTCCAACAGTTATCTCAAAGCTTAAGGGAATAATACCAATACACCATATCAACCAACTTTTAAGAACGACTTCATCCACCACGGTACCTAATGCCGTCCAATTTCCTTCAAATTTGGTAGCCATCATGTGCTAATTTGTTCAAATAGGTTTTTCAAATCAAATAGTAGGAGCAGTTGCCGCAATTAGAATGATAAACTAAAATGAGAAAGAATTGACTTACGAAAAAAGGTGAGCTGTTTATTAGTATTTTTTTTTTTGCTACAAGTTTATTAGTATATTGAGTTGATATTTATCCATCGGATTACGTAAGAAAGAACCTAACCCTTTGAATGGGACTGATTCGTTTTTCGTATTTAGTTTAGGTCAGACACTACATCACACGCTAACCACAATTCCGGTTTTTGAAATTAAAGATCTATCGTTTGTCAATATTGAACAAAGAATAAAAAAATACTACCAGCAATTTTAGATTTTTGTTATAGGGAAAGCCAAAATAATTAAGGGGAAAGATGACTTTCAGTCAAGCAGAGTTGAAATGGAGTCAACAAGGGTGGAAATACAAAAATACTTGAAAATCATCTGTATCCACCGATTGCACCTATCTTCCATTCCACCACAAGGTTGACATTCAATCATCAAAATAGCACAAAGATGATCATCAAATAATTAACGATCGAATACAAAACCATTAATTGAACCGTATAATTATCTACTACTATTATGAGCAAATATGAATGATCCAATTGGCTCTGTTCAAACATGATTGGGACGACCTAGGATGATCAAGTTTGCTATGTTTGATATTCTTTTCCTCTTGATTATATAGTAAGATTCTAATAAGTTATTTGTTGTAAGCAATTAGTGAAGATTTTCTAGAAACATATATTTTGTTTAACTTTAATCTAGTTAGTGATAACGATTGTTGCAATAAGAATACACAAATTTTGACGTGATTTTTCTTTTTTATTAAAAAAGATAAAAACTATGTATTGATCAGTATGGTGTAGAGCTTAGAATGTGTTTCCCAGTGGTTTAAAATGTAACTTCATATCCTACTAATCAATTCCAAGAACAACAAAAACAACAGTACTGACGAACTCTCGGTATTCTTCTAAGTGTTGGTGGCTCTCTGGTATATATATGTTGGGTGGAATGAGCTTACACCATCCTGATTAAACCCTTTGCCACCAAATCCTTGATTTACATATGAGCTAGGGATCCATTAATCCCGAGTCTGTCAGACAAGACTGAATCGGAGTAATAAGCTTAAAACCATGTTGTTCACCTTCTCGTTTATCTTTACGTTGCTCCATTTTTATTTGTTCTGCTTGCCTCTGCCTGATTTGACTGGTTTGGAAGAAGTATCAAAGGAAAACAGTGGATTTTTATCATCTTATATTTACCCCCAAGTCACTCTATTTTGACTGAAGGTCAGCTTTCCCCGTAAACAAATTAGTTTTCCCTTTATCAATAATCCTCTTTTAATGCAATGAAATGATATCTTCTTTCTAATTCAACCAAATAATTTGATATCTGTGATGGTTGTCGTGCTCGAAAAAAAAAATCAAACCACAATAAAGAAAATATCTAAATAACTTTAACATAGTTAGCCATAAATTTTAGATTATGGTTTTTTTTTTTTTTGAAATATTAGATTATGGTTTTTCTTTGCGTCTAATGAATCAATGATGACATTTTTATATTTTCCAAACACAATGATGAAATTTTATAGGGGAATGTAAGAAATGATCTCCCCTATTATCATCTGATTCACAAAATGATCATGGTGTTACAAAGTATTTTCAAAGTGATCATAATTCCGTTAGGGTTAGAGTTATGTCACACGGGGTCCACCATTTAGAGTTAAATTGGTAAGGACTATTACCTAACTGTCCCTAATAAAGATGGTGAGTTTATGTAAGGTTCAGGTGATGGGTATCGTTTTAGGTGGTTCCGGCGGTGGTAGTGGGTTCAGACCTGGTGGTAGTGGGTTCAGGTTGTGGGGGTTCATGGTTCAGGTGGTGGGGTTTTTTAGCGGGTTCAGGTGGGTTCAAGTGATGGGGTTTTTCAATGGGTTCAGGTGATGGTGGTGGTGAATTTAGGTGGTGAGGGTTCAAGTTTCAGGCAGTGGGGTTCAGGAGGTGGTTCAGGTGGTGGTGGCGACGGTTGGGAATAAGGTGGCGATTCAGGTAAGGGTATTTTTGGAAAACATAACACCGTTTTCTTCCTGAAAGTTAAGTCGGATGGAAAATGATCAATCTATAAGGTAAATGAAAAGGCATAACCAATTTGTAACCGAATTATAAAAAGTAGGACCATTTTGTAATTGGCCCAATTTTATAGAATCTACACCCATCTTATTCGTTATTATAGAATTGAAGTGGATACACATTTAAATGAATCTAATTTAAAAGATGGAAAATGAACACGACCTAATAATATTTTCTTTTCTATAAAGATTGCTACAGTGGATTGTCAAATTTTCACAGGAATTACCAAGCCTGTCGAAAATAAAACAAATCACACGATTCACACCCACCAATAAATTCATTGGATTGATACTCGAATGGACTTTGATAACCCTTGTAACGGGTGTGATTGTGTTTTTTATCCGATGATAGCACTAAGAAGGTACAAAATCCTTCGTTTTTTCCTTTATGGTGGGTTTGGACGTAGAATTTTAAAGATGGGATTCATGGGTCCAGGAGATTTGGAGGAATTACGTTACCCTCATTACATTTGGTTTCCCAAATCCCATGAATTACGTTTCCGATGGGATTCAATTTTCTAGGAAATCCTCCATATGGAGTCTGACCCCTCCCCTCTAAGGTTTGTTGGGAAACTTATCTGGGGATTTATGGACCCACTTTTTTTTAGTCAAAATCCCATATATATACACAATTTTAAGCATCTTAGGGCAATGCCAAACAATACATGGACTTTAACACAAGAAAATTTTATGAATCCTAGGAATCTCAACTGAGTTACCAAACATACGAGGGATTTACATGAATCTCAGAATTTGTAATCCTGTGGGATTACAAATTCCTGGAAATTGTGAATTATGCAACCAAGCCCACCATTATATTTTTTCTCATTTCAAGTTACGCCATGTTGTCGGTCTTTAAGTATCAACTAGATTTGTGCCCGTACTACGTACCAGTCATATTTTTCTTTTAATTTAGTGTGTGCGGGCTTCGCCTCGCCCCGTGACAGTGCTTTTTGATTTGGTGTGCGATGGGTCTCGTCCCATCCCGTGGCTATTTGGCTTTGCCACGCTCCGTGGCGATGTATTTTTGATTTGGTGTGGCGTGGAAAATACATTAAATAGGTTGAGAATATGTGCAAATTTTATTTACTTTTTTCTTTTAACTTGGTGTGCGCGGGCCCCGTGGCAATGCTGATTTGGTGTGACGGGGCAAATACATTAAATAGATAGAGAATATGTGCAGATTTTATTTATTTTTCCTTTTATTTTCCCAAAAAAATATGTGGATTTTTTTGCACTTTATATATTAATTTGGAAAAAAGAGTCTTAATATTTATTTTTTTCCTTTTATTTTTGTAGAAAATATGTGGATTTGTTTTTTCCTTTATATATTAATTTGGGAAATATAGTCATAATATATAAGTTACTCGATTTCCAAATTGAATTCGGACTTCCATAAAATTCCACACACGGTAAGTTATGTTTCCCCTTTAAGTTTGTAATTTTTAAAGAACGCGCGATTGGGGGATACTTGAACTAATCGGGGGATATAAATTACTTCCCCAACCAATAGCGTTTGCTAAGGGGAGTTTTTTGGGGAAAAAAAACTAAAATACCCTTCCCTCAAAAAATAAATCAAAAAAATAATCATATCCCATATTTCCATCTTCACTTCTTATTAATCTCTTTTAGGGTTAGGCTTTGAAACCTAAATATTCCCCGGATTTTGTTATCTTGTGCACCCATGCACAAGATAAGATCAATTATTGGCCTTTGAAATGATAAAAAATAATGAGAGATAATGTATTTTGCATTGGAGAAAGCAAATGTTCATAGATTTTTTGAATTTTTCTTCATAGAAGTGCAAACTTTACCTTCTCCAATGCAAAATACATTATCTCTCATAATTTTTTTTTTTTTTATCATTTCCAAGGCCAATGATTGACTCTTATCTTGTGCATGAGTGCACAAGATAACAAAACCCTTCTTTTTTCGGTAAACCAGATGAAGATTCTAGTCGGACAATTTCACATGTTATAGGTATGGATAAAAGTTTTGAATTTGAAATAATGAAGAAGACCATTTGATTCGGTTTACCAAGAAAAAATAAAAAAATAAGGACCGTTTAATTTTCATTCAAGAAAGAAATGTATCTACACAAGTGTCCAACCTACCAAGATGAAGGGGATGTAATGGTTACATATCGTTCTTAGAGCAAATCCTATGGGTAGCGTCACTCTTTCATTTGAAGGAATTACCAATTTGCTCTAATTAGAAACTATTATGGGTAGTTTTTACCCAACTTCCACCCTCAACACGTTCGTACACTTGTTCACATGAACGAGTGGTCGGATAGTGTACACTAGACGGGGGGACTGTCCCCCGTTTGAGAAAAAAAAGCTATACGGGGGACAGTCCCCCGTATATTAAAAAAAAAAGGGTTGGACGGGGGACAATCCTCCGTCTATAATGCTTTTCACTATCTCACGGGGGATAGTCCCCCGTGAATGCTTGAAAATCAGTTTTTTAAAACAAATTTTTTCCTCCAACCATTATTTTATTATTAAATTTTGAAAAAGAATCCTAAACGGGAGATGATTACCCGTGTAGTGTCCTCTTTCAATTTTGTCCATAGTAGCTTCACCCTTTCTATTGGACGAGTACTCTTTCATATGATAGAGATAGTCTTCATTTGGGGACTACCCATAGGATTCGCTCTTAATACCCTACCGGACAAGATTTACACGTGCGCTCAAGATCTCAAAGTTGAACGTTGCTAACACATACATGGGAGCCTAGTAACTATCCAAAATGTACTGATACGCCCATTTTAGATGCATTTTTACAATTTTTAGATTATACTCCCTCCGTCCCACTATTAGATGACCTAGTTGCAATTTAATTTTGTCCCACTATTAGATGACCTATTTCAAATAAAAGGATGAATTTCCAAAATTGTCCTTCTCATTAATTCTCACGTATTTTTTCCTCGGTCTCACCCTCCGTTTCTCCCTTCATTTTTCTTTTCCTCAGTATCACTCTCACTCTCCATTTCTTGGATCGTATCTCCACCATCATCACCACCTCCACCATCAACGTCAAACGAAATCTCTTCTTCTACTACGATGACCACCATCACCTTAATCTTCTCATCTTCATCATCTTCATCTTCTCCGTTGTCAGTTTTTCTATCTTCAATTTTAATTGGATCTGATAAAAAGATTACATTTTTGGTATGAACTTAACATATTCTGTGTGGGTTTTTGATTTTATGAATAAATCTTCCAAAATTTGAAGTTGAATCTGATATAAGGTTTAGATCAAATTTTATTGAATCGGTATTAAATGGGGATAGAGATTTGATTATTGAATTGGGTAGGATTTTATGAATTTGTCAAATTTAGGATATGTTCTAATTTGTGTAATTTGTTCTTTTTAGGTTAAAATTAACTGACCCAACTCAATGGATGAATCAAACCCTTTGGTAATGTGTTTTATCATCTTTAATTCCTTGTTGTTGCCATTGATTGAGTGACTGTTTTGTGTATGCATGTCTGAGAGAGAGAGAGACAGGAAGGGAAAGCTTCAGGATGTAGCTATGTTTAGATTAATTGATTGAAGTGGTGTATGGGTTCTTTTTCGTCAACTTAGTAGTTGAAGTCCATCTTTTGAGAAATTCAATTTACAATGACTAGGTTCGATGATGACGGAGAAGAATATGCTGATATAAAATGGGATGAACTTGGTTTTGGACTGGTACAAACTGATTACATCTTTTGGACGAGCTACTGCTGCCAAAAACATCATTTTTTTAATGTATCTTTTACTTTGACATGTACGATATGGTTCGGTTTCTTCCGGATGAAGGTAGTAATTCTCTGTTGTTTTTGTCATAAAAAACCACTTCTCATCTATATGGATAACATCATACATGGGCATGATCATCATATTATCCTTGTAAGGGATAAGCTCAAGCATTCCCAAACAGAATTCTAACCGTGTTTTCTTCGCAATGGTATTTCCATAATCTTGCTGAAATCAACCTTCTTGGGTTTAGGACCAACTCTGGTGGGTTTTTGTGAAGACACGTCAAAAGGTAAATTCTTTGCTTTACAATCTTTTCCTCGTTTTCATATGCGTTTTACTGTAGATTCTGATATTGAAAATAGTTGCGCTGCCATTGGGACCGAGCCTTTTTGCAGTCTTCCCTTGTTACTCTCTTTCAATAAGAAATGGAAAACAGTTAGATGTTGTTCATTTGTCAGCTCTTTTTTATTTCTGGTTGGAACACTTGATTCTCCTGCATATATTGTTGTTTCTTCAAGAGTTGTTTGCAAGAGAGAATTTGTGATTGTTTCTGGAAAACAGGGGTTTGAATCCATCTCATCCATCTCTTCATTGTTCATACTGAACTCCATCTCCTCCATCTCTTCGTTGTTCAAACTTAACTCCATCTCCTCCAGCTCTTCGTTGTTCATACTGAACTCCATCTCCTCCAGCTCTTCATTATTCATCATGTACTCCTCCTCCAGCTCTTCGTTGTTCGTAATGAAATCAATCTCCTCCAGTTCCTCGATTATCTCCATCACCTTAATTAATTTAAAAAGTACTGCTAATTAGTTCAACCTTCTTACAGTTGAAGACCTAATGATAACTAAGATGCACTGCTTAGCTTAGTGTATGTGCAGTTTCTACAACTATTGGATAATGATTAGTAATCTGTTATTCAACTCAATCTTACTTATTAATCTGAAAGCATGCATGTTAGTTTTTTCAAATCTAGCGGAGTGTAAATATCAAACCTATTTGCAGGTAAAATATGTTTTGCCTTTTTGGAGGTCTAAATCTCCAACTCTTTATTTGGTTTTTAGTTTGTGGAAAAGGCGTATTGGGTTGAAACAATGAAAAGGTCATCTTTGAAACTGTGAGGGGAATCTACAACTCGACAATGGTTTCAGATGATTCTACTTTGGTTGTCTAAGACAGTCTGAATGCCTTTAGCAATTTGAAAGGTTACAAACTGCAGAGATGTTAATTTTACAGGGAAATATGACTGGTTATTTCAGCTCATGGATACCAGGGTTTGACTGTCACTAGTGAGAAATTATTTCAGCAATCACAGAAGATGTTCAATCTGTTATTTCAGCTTCAAGTGATTGCTCCTACATGTGTAGTGTTTTACATCTACTACTATGCTTCACAACTTAAGATGATTAGAAAATGAGGTAAAGATTTAGAGATTTACCTTAGAAGTTTTGTTTATTCTGAAAATCAAATTGATTTCCTGCTTTACAGTACTCCCTGCTTTGAGAATTTGATTTGATATTTTTCAGATCTGAAATTTATCTCATTTCAGGTGGAGATTTGCTGAACTTTATCTTATTGATTTTTCAGATGGAAGAGGGATCTTATGAATCACCTGAAGTTTACAGTCAAGAGAGATCTGAATTTGATTTTGGAACCTTATTTTTGTAGAAATCAAACTTGAAGTTTATGATTGATGTTTTTGTAAAAATCAGATTGAATCACCTGAAGTTTACAGATATCTGAATTTGATTTTGGATCTTGTTTTTGTGAAATCAAACTTGAAGTTTATGATTGATGTTTTTGTAAAAATCAGATTGAATCACCTAAAGTTTACATAAATCTGAATTTGATTTGAAAATTTTATGATCCTTGTTTTTGTCGAAACGCTGGGTTTGTGTATGACCGAGAAATTTCAAATTGTCGATTTGAAAAGTTGAAGATGGGAGGGAAAGGCATAGTTGGTATTAGAGTTTTTATTTAGGGCAATTATGGAAAAAACAATAGGAAATCACTCTCTCTCCTACTTGCCTTAAAATTTGTGCAAATTACAACTAGGTCATCTAATAGTGGGACGGAGGGAGTATTATTTTAGCATTCCCGAATAGTTCACGGAATATACGAATTCACCAATTATTTACCGTACTGAATCGACCATTATTTCAACCTCTTATAGAACACACAATTGGGGGATACTTTTATTAATTGGGGGATATAGATACAGGACAAAAACTATATCCCAATAGCAATTCTGGGTTACCCCTTATGTAATTATTTATTTAATTCCTAATCTAGCCCCCACTAATCAGGATTAGTGATTAATTAAAATTAGTAAAATGTTAAGTATTTGGGGGATAAATTAGTATGTGCTTTTATTTTAATTTGTGTGAGTGAGGAGTAGAAGGAGAGGAAAAAAAATTGAGTGGAATTTTTTTTTTTGAAAATGGAAGATGATTGTGATGAGAGAATTGCAGCAGCTGAATCTTTAGCTCAACTACAACAACAATCATATCTTCAATCTTCGGTGTATGATAAAAACTCACAATTAGAGTTATATGATGAACCAACACCCTTGGATCATGATTTTCGTGAGCATGAAGTGTTTTGTGAAGAACCAACCCAAGAAAGTAAATATGTTCAGCATACAAGCAACCCCAACACACATGTAATGCTTCAAGGAGGTCGAAAATTTGATTTTTCTTTTAGAAACCGCCATTTTTTCCCTGTAAAAGCTTAGTACTGGCATTGTCGTTGTATGAATACTATGACGGAACCAGTTATGCCTGCGTGGTATTCATACAACACGCATGCCGGTACACTATATCCCCCATTTTAAACAGTTTCCCGGCGTGGTATTTATAGTCCATTCAATGCCGGTACAATATATACCCCATTTTAAAAACTTTCACGACATGGTATTTATACTCTTTTCCATGCCGGTACAATATATCCCCCATTCTAAAATCTTTCCCGGCGTGGTATTGAAACCAACTATGCATGCCGGTATTCAGTTATGCTTTTTACCTAACACCGAATATTCCATAGAATATTCCAACCGGCATGGTTCACTCCTACCTGACGATGCCGGTACTTACAGAAAAGCATCAAGGAGTTTAAGATTTTTGAACTCCAATATCGGCGTAGTACATAAAATATCTGGAACGCCGGTAGTTGTTCCCAACTTGCTTTTAAAATTACCTTAATATCGGGGCTTGGTTCCGGCTGGAAAAATCACATGTCGAGAATGCCGGCTCCCGTTACAGGCGTGTACCTTGTTTAGCGAGAATGCCGGTATGGACTCTTCCGGCCTTTGTGTTCAATAACATTCAATGCCGGAACTAATGAGCACGCCGGAAATGGTACCCGACATGGTAATTTTTTTATTTTCTTTGAATTAATTCAATTTCGTTTTCATTTATTCCTCAGATTGTGACACACATTGATCCAACAAATTCCAAACCGCTTGGTCCGGATACGTTCGAATACTATAAGATGCCTACGGTATGTTACCAAACAATACATTTCACCTAGTTTTTTGAACGTTATGTGGGGATTGCTTGTTATGAACCTTATAATCTTCTATTGTTGTCCTAATGTAGGGAATTAAATATCCAGCGGAAGCAATTTCTTAGGCAAACGAGACGGGTCTTAAGAACAAGTGTGTGTTAGTGAGGAATATCCAAGGTTCAAAAATTCGTTTTGAGATGGTTTGCGAGAGAAGTGGTAAATATGCGAAGAATATCCATAAGAGAAAGGGTTATGTATATGAAAAGAAGACTACTAGGGTATACAAGACTAAGTCGAGGAAGGATAATTTCCCCTTTAAGCTTGTATTCAATTTAAGAGACAAAGAAAAGGAATGGGATTGTACGGTGTGGTTTGGCCAACATAACCACCGGGATCCGAAAGATTTTAATGGTCACTCCATAGTTGCGAAGCTAAAACCTCATGAATTCGAGGATGTAAAGATAATGACCAAAGCATGTATCAAACCAAGAGTGATTCTCAGAACCTTCAAGGAAAAGGATGATCAGAACGTTTCTTCTCTAAGTACAATTTATAGCGCACAAGAAACCATTAGAAGGGTAGAATGGGAAGGGAGGAGCGTTATGCAATAATTTGAGAAGATAGTTTGGGATCACAACTACACGCGCATCATTAAAAGATGACCGGACGAAAAGCCCCTTCAAATATTCATTGTGCATCCTTTGGTTTCACAATTGACTCATACATGTTGTAGTGTCCTTTTGATGGATTGCACCTACAAGACAAAAAATACAACATGCCATTGTTCAACATCGTGGGGCAAACATCGGACAAGGTAACATTCACATTGGCTTGGTGTTTAATGGAAAACGAGAGGGATTACAATTATCATTGGGCATTACGACAATTGAAATTATTGTTCCCGGAAAATAAATTTCCGAGGGTCATAGTAACCGATCAAGATGATGCACTAATGGGTGCTATATCTGATATATTTCCGGATGCACAAAATTTCCTATGTACGTATCATATAGGTCAGAATGTGACAAAACATTGTCATGCTTTGTTTGAACCCTCTAAGGCGGATATTAAGAAGAGAATGATTGTTGAACTAGAGGAAGATATTCGCAAGAAGAAACTATCACCCGAAATAGAAAAAGATGAAAGAGGAAAGATTAAAGAGCGAGTGGACAAGAAACACGATGAAAATCATAAAAAGTGGTTGGAATTTCTAAAGGATTGGAAAAAAGTTTATTGGTCTCTTACCGAGGATATATATGAAAAGAGATTGAATATGTTTAGTGCTAAATATAAGGAAGTGTATCCAAGCGCCGTCTCATATTGTCGGGATAAATTGTTGGATAAGTACAAGGAAAAATTTGTGCGTGCATGGACAAACCGGTATAGGCACTTAAAAACTGAAGCAACTAGTATAGCGGAATCCGCTCATGGTAGATTTAAAGATCTCATCCAGTACGGGCAAGGCAACGTTATTACGATCACCGAGGCAATGGAGAAACACTTTAAGGCTGATATTGATAGGATCAATAAGGCTTTTGAGAAAATCTCAATGGAAAGGATGAATCAATTTCTTCAATATACTGAGTTGCTCCAAGGAAATAGAGTTCAACGTCTCTCATTGGGAAATAAAACATATGATGAGAGAAATGGCATATGAGAAAAATTATGGAAAACCAGGTGATGTGTGTATTTGTCCGGACATGTCTTCATTGGGGCTTCCTTGTCGTCATATGCTTGTGAAGTATAAATAAGTTATACCTATTGAGTTTATTGATCCGTTTTGGAGGCAACTATCTTTTGACCCTCCCCCTACGGAAGCTCCCGGACAATCACCATGGGATAAAAATGAAGCAAAGGAATTATACGAAGCTTACTCTCGTGGCAACTCGGCTAGCCGACAAGTATTGTTGAGCCAACTAAGGCTAATTACTCGCCCATGGATCAAAGCAAGTGAAAATCCAGGAAAGGGAGATCTGGTAGGTAGACCCCAAACTAAAGTTTCAAGGAGAAAACAAAGGAAATAATTCAAAGGAATGACTCGACGTGAAGAAGAACTCTCAACAACCAAGATATGAGATCTATCCTCAAGTGATATTTCGGAACTCCGATTCGCGGAAGCGCCGGTTCCAATCAAAAGTGGTAGACCGAGGAAGGAACCGTTTACAAGTCAACAACAAGTGCCATTTTCCGTATCCACACCAAAAACCGATGGATCGGAGGTTCCAAAGAAAAAAGGTAGGCCACCGAAGGTACCAATGTCAAGATTGCAAGAACAAAAAGTTGAGCATTCCGAAGCCACACCCATAGTCGATGTATTGGAGGTTCCAAAGAAAAGGGGTAGGCCGCCAAAGGTACCAACATTGAGCGACCAAGAACAACAAGGTGAGCATTCCGAAGCCACACCCTTATTCGATGTATTGGAGGTTCCAAAGAAAAGGGGTAGGCTGCCAAAGGTACCAAGATTGAGCTACCAAGAACAACAAGTTGAGCATTCCGAAGCCACACCCGTAGTCGATGTATTAGAGGTTCCAAAGAAAAGGGGCAGTCCGCCAAATGTACCAACATTGAGCTACGAAGGACAACAAGGTGATCATTCCGAAGCCACACCCTTAGTCGATGTATTGGAGGTTCCAAAGAAAAGGGGTAGGGGTAGGCCAAGGAAGAATATTCTCCCGTCAAATACCAAAGACATTTGGAGTGTAGGGATTGCATAGGATGGTTTGGATATAATTAAGCTAAAAGTTGGTAATATGACGATGTATAAGGATTCGCAAATGGGTAGGACTTATAGACACTACCATTCGAAGATAAACTCTTACATAGACCAACTTTTTGAGGCTATTCGTGAGTTTATTGTGTATACGGATGATGTCGATGGAGATGGAAATTGTGGCTATCATGCTGTGACCGAACAATTAGGAATCTTTGACACGGCGTTTAGTAGAGGTATGACACCATGCAAATATGCTAGAACGAGGATGGCTGAACAACTTGTGAACAAGAAGAGATTTTATGAGCAATTTCTTGGTGAAGGCGAGAGGTTTGATGATATGTATCAACGAGTATTAGGGCCCGAGCAAGAGATGAAGTTTCTTCCTTTTGAATATTGGATGATAATGTCGATTTGTGGGCATCTAGTGGCGGATACATTCAGATGTGTTGTTCATTATTTTACCCCCACCATAGTCACAACATTTACACCAAAGTGGAAAAAATGCGAAGGATCCCTTAAGAAGAGAAGAGTTGTTTTGGCGTTCGTGAACGACAATCATTTCGTTATTCCAAAACTCAAGGACAATTGTCCATTGCCACCTGTTTGTGCGATGGTTAAAAACAAGGACCTAGATCCAAATATATGGAAAGGATGGATGGCATTGTATGAGGAGAATCACCAATTTTGGGATGCGTTGGCCTTATCAAAGAAACCTCTTGAAGAGTAATAATGATTAATTCAAACTTTGCTATGTACGCAACCTCTTGGCATTATACGTGTGGAAGCAATGATGAGTAATTTGGATATATGTGGTTCCGACATACGCAACCTTTTGTTTTTTTTTTTGAAGTTTGAGTTGTAATCATTAAACCATATGCTATGTACGTGTCGGCATGATTTAATTCAAACTTTGTAATGCCGTAACTTATACCGGTTTAGAAATACTTTTCTCTTTTATGCCGACAACTAACCATTAGTACACAGAGATATTAAAATAACTTCCGGCATAAATAATAACTTCACGACAATGACGGCACGGTAACAAAAACATTTTTTCGTAAGGGAAAGATAGAGTACCAGCACTACATTCAAAATCGTATCAATGTCGGAATTCTAAATATATTAATTCTTGAAAGAAAATAGATTTCCGGCATGGGGTTATCAATTTTTCGTAAGGGAATGACAGAGTAACGGCATGGTTTTTACAATTTCTACCATGCCAGTTTTGAAAAAGAGATGAAATCCACATCTCAAAAACGAATGAAATCCACATAAACATAATAACATAAGCAAAGACTAGATTGTTTAACAAACTATATGTAAAGTTAAGATGTTCCAAACCGAAAACAAATGAAACAAAGATTTCAAAGTTTAGCAAGACACACACATAAACATAAACCGATAGTAGATTGTTTAAACATATCTAATACTATAAAAGAAACATTAACAAACATCTTAGATCACTCGGTCCTTGGCTTCTTGTGAACCCTCTTTTTCTTTGGAGTCCACAAGTCCTTTGCATCTAGATTTTCAATTTTGTCAATCTTCTCATCGATTGTTTTTCCAGGGTCAGCACCTCTCCTTTCTTGATCTTGCATTTAAGCCAGATTCCAAATTTTGTTAGGCGCGAACGTTGTTGTTATATATTTCCATTAGTACGTTATATTTTATAGGTTTATAGGTAAACATTCAAAGGATTGGAAGTGAACCAGAATTACGTACCAACAAAAGTAGAGTCTTGCGAAGTACGGGTAAAGTAGGTTCTTCAAGATTTTCCCCTTGTGGAGGCACTTCATCGCTGGCCGGGCGTACATTATAAGGATGTGAGTACCTCAAATGACCTCTGAGGAACCCTGGTTCCGACTCATAACTGTCTTCCACAAATCCCCAACTAGCCCTGTCCAGTTGTTGTTGTTCCCTTTCATTCCAATATGCAGTTACAGGAGTTGGTTTGTAAACTACCAGCGTATGATGTCACCTGATACGCATTCAGGTAAGGAATGAGAGAATTTGGCATCAAATTGACCCGTAAGTGTTTTCTGTTTGTACCAAATTTGGCGCATCACACGGAGAGGGTTATGCATAACAAATCCTTTTGGATGAAACAATGGTCCGTTGTAAAACACTACATTGTCATGCCTTGTAAAGTGAACTCCTCTATCGTTCTTATATGGGTCAAACACAACATCTTGGACAGAGATATAGTCCAAAGCCTCCCTCATGGTGAGTAACCGAGTTCTGTTATTAGGCTTCGATTTATTGTCGAAAATGTATTTCTTCGCTATGGGAGTCCGTGGATCCAAACCATACGTTGATGACTCCAAATATTTGTACTCATTGAACAATGTTGGGAAGTGTTCATAAACCCACACCTACGCAAATGAAAGATTGTTCCAATGAAATCTATGTATAAGAAAAAAAATAATTGGAAAACAAAATAACTTGTTCACATTACCTGTAATATAGTCAAATTCCCATTAAATTGACGGCAAGTCGCCTTAGAAGATCTACGCATCTTCGCCAAAAAATGTGCCAAGAAAGCAGTGCCCCATGAGTACTCATGAACCTCCTCCAAGGGATCCAAGTATTGTAAGTTGTTCATATGCACCAAGTTACCATTAGAGTCAGGGAATATTGCGATTCCCAAGAGGAACAACAGATAAGCAGCGCTAGTTTGATGAATTTGTTCGGCATTCAATTCCTTGCCCATCGTATCTCCAAACAATTGTTTGAGCTTAATGACTTTAATAGTCTTTGTCATGGTTTTCTTTTTCACGTACATATTTGCTTTTGTCGTTTCCTCATCCCAACCAAATAACTTTTTAGTCAGATCATATATCTTGGACCATTCTAGGCTCTTAATTACCGTGGTCATCTTTGTTAACAGCTTTTCCTAGTATCTCTAGACCCAATATTATTTGGACATCTTCAGGGATAATGGTCATCTCGCCAAAAGGGAAATGCATGGTATCAGTCGAAGCATAAAACCTCTCCAAGAAGAAATTTTCCGTCACTTGATCAGTGGCCACATAGTATTCTACCGCGGGATATAACCCAGATGCTCTTACTGCCGCTTGAACCTCCAGACACTCCCCGTCCAAATCCCATGTATCTATTTGTTGATGGCGGAATACACGGAAGGCTTTCTTATGGTCCTATAAAAACACACCAAACAAATTTTAATTCACCTGATCATATATAAACAATATAATAACAAGATGCAAAAGTCTAACATAAGTTGAATAGATCCAACGATCCCAAGAGTCCTTGTAGTCAAATAAAAGTTTATGGATCTCTCGGATGACCCCCAGTGTTTTCCATCCCTGCGTTCTGGAATCATGTCATATAGTTTTGGGAGGTGCTTTGGGGCTTTGTCATCGTCTTCAACTCCAGGTTGTCCTAAGCCATGTGAGGATGAGCCACCTGCTGCATCAAGAGGTACATAATTCTCCCACTGAGCAGCATCATCGCTGCTTGCGTCTCCCTCCTCCGGGGGATTGTCCCGGATCGTGAGATTACGACGTTCCGGATCATATATACTACGTAGAGATCGAAAAGACTTAGGTTTTTCTTCATCAACAACTTTTCCCTTTCTTTTCTTCATTTTTGGAGCTATTGACCTACTAGGGAGAATGAGTTTTCAAAAAATAAGAAAACATCATTTCCAGCATGGTAAATGAACATAACTAGTATGCCGGCACTTATCCCGGCATTTTATATTAAATAAGTGTTATGCCGGTTACCTGTTCCGGCATGTTATGTAAATGAAATATGATGCCGGTATTAAGAGAATTGTCTACAGAGATTTAAAAAAAAAAAGGAAACAATACCTGCGTGGTCGATGAAAATAAAGACTATGCCGGCACTTATCCCGACATAGCTATACTAAATGAGTTCCATGCCGGCTTACCAGTTCCGGGGTGTTATGCAAATGAAAAATTATGCCGGTATTAAGAGAATTGTCTACAGAGATTTAAAAAAAATAAGGAAATTTTACCGACATGGTCGATGAACATAAAGAGTATACCGGCACTTATCCCGGCATTGTATACTAAATGAGTTTCATGCCGGTTTAATAGTTCCGAGGTGTTATGTAAATGCAATATTATGCCAGTATTAATAGAATTGTCTATCGACATGGTCGATGAACAAAACGAGTATGCCGGAATTGTAGCCCGGCATTTTATACTAAAAGATTTCCATGCCGGAATTAACAGAATTATCTACAGAGATTCACTCAATTGACTGAATATTGAAAGTTCAATTCACTCAATTCACTGAATTTGTGTTTTTTATATTATAAAATAAACCCTAAGAATGCTTCAATTAACATAGACATCACTTACCTCATCATCGCTTATATCTTGTTCAATTGATGCTTTTAATTTCGATTTACCACGAGGATTAGGTTTTGGATTTTCATGATGTTTTCGAGGACCCATTCTTCTTGGGGTTTTAAGAATTGAACGAGTTTGGTTTGGAAGATGAAACCAAATAATGGAGTTTAGGGGTTTTTACAAGTTCTCTTGGAATTGCTAAGTGAAAACAAAAAAATAGGAAGATGGAACTGTTTCCATTTTATGTAGTAATAGAGTTTGTAGCCGTCAAATAGGAAGATAGAACTGTTTCCAAGTTCTCTTGTATTGTTTGTAACGAATTTTGGCAGTTTTGTGTTTGGAAACTGAAATGGGGTGTTGGGGTTTGACCGGTAAATAGCAGTTTTGTGTTTAGAACCGTGAAATGGGGTGTCTGATTATCTTTGTGGCATACAAGAATTTAGTTTTTTGATGTTATACTTATGACTACTAATTTGATTTTTAGTGGTTGTTGGTGTTGGAAATCATGAATTTGATATGGGTAACTGGTATTTGTTAACAAAGTGGTCAGTTGAACTTTTTTTTTCTTTAGTTGTAGTTGGGAATCAAGTTATCAATGTTGTTGTTGAGAAGTTAAGTAATTGAGGATTTTATGTAGTAATGGAGTTTGTAACCGTGGAATAAAGAACCAAATAAAGGGAATGAGGAAGTTTGAGGCGGTTACAATGGGGGATAATTGGTGCGACAGTTACAATGGAGAAGAATAAGGAGTTGTTTCTTTTTTTAATTAAAAAAGGTAACAAGCCTCAGAATTCCGGCACCACATATATGCTACATTGTACGCCGGAACTCTGTCTTGCTACATTTAAAGCCGGAACACTATCTTGACACTCAATTTTAAGCAAACAAACCGACCCAAAATGAAACTAAAAAACATTAAACACATAAACAACATAACACATAAAATGAAACGTCTCAAGCCAATTGCAACTAACATCAGTTCTCGGAACGAGATTCAAAGAACAAAGCAGCGTCAAAATGCCTAAAAGGCTTTTTGAACCACTTCAAATATGCCTCCTGGGCTTCATATCTATTCCCTTTATATCTTGCAAGAAACTCGTTGTATTTGCGACATAATTTGATGAGTGCAGTTGTTCGGTTGCGTACAACAAGATCACTGCATTCTATTCTGCGTTGCTTATAGTCAAACAAGTCATTGATGGAAGAACCATTACTAACTAGACCCCAAAAAAGATCCGAAAGGCGGTGATCTTCCGGAAAATCCGATACTATGTAGTAGTTTTTAATCCACTGGGTTTCTTCCTCAACATCCGCTTCTATCTTATCTTGTTTTTGACATTTATCCGCTTCCTCAACATCCGCTTCAATCTTAGCTAGTTTTTGGCGATAACGTTCAAGCTTTGCTTCCTATTTTTCTTCTTTTTTCCTCTTAACTATCTCTTCTTCCATTGCGGTAATTGACTTGGTGGTTTCTCCTTCCTTATTAGTTTTTCTAGTATTGTGTTAACTGAGTTGGTGGTGGCTGATGATTGATTTCCTATCGCAATGCACAATATGTTCCTCATATATTTTTCTTTTTCGAGGGAATTGATGAACTTGAACTTGGTAGTTGGTGATTGATAATCCATCAGAGAGATGTCTTGGACCTAACGTTGTTTTTTTTTTGAGGTATCAAGTGCAATGGGTGTATCCATTCGTTTAAATAGATGAGGACATAATGGCTCTTTTCCACTTTATTATTCCGGCATTGTCGGTAAATTATATACCACGCCGGCAAACGTTTCCGGTTTAGTATATCATAAAATAGAATGCCGGGGAAGATTTCCGGCATTGAAATTGTCGTAAAATAGAATGCCGGAAAACAGTTCCGGTTTTGTATATTATAAGACGAGAATGCTGGTATAGAATAATTTCTTTACAAAGATTTAACAAAACCAATACCGGCATGATATTAAAAAACTATTCAATGCCGGTACTAATGTCCGGCACTCAATCTAAATTAACGACAACGCCGACATTTGTTAAATTCAAAAAAAAAAAACGGGCTAGTTTTTTCAAAAATAAGAACGTTGGGGATTCATTTCTATATAATACCCCCATTCCTTTGGAAAAATATACACAAACCACACACCAAATAACAAAAATCATTCTCTCAAGATACCAAGTACGGTTAAAGCTTCAGAAGGGATAGGGGATTCATCATCTACCTCTATTTGCAAAGTAAGTTTATTTACTAACAATATAATATTCAATACTATGACGCATAACTAATAAAATTTTCTATTACAGAGTCATCATTGCAAGTGTCAAATTTGCAAGTCACCTTTTCATCTAGCCATGGATTGTCCTTTTATTTATTCAAAATGTAGAAGATGTGATGGCACACGCCGGTTTTGGATTGCAAAAACTAATGACGCTGAAAATGAAAGAATGTTTCTAAGGTGTTTGAATCACCCAAAGTGCGATGAGTTTCAATGGTTTGACAAAGCGGTTGAACTAGAAGAGTCGAGAAAACCACAAAGGCCAATGCAAGCCTATTGATAGGTGCTATATGAAGGGAAAGGAATATGTTGAAAGAGAATATGAACCAATTAAGATGGTTCTTGACACCGAAATTCCAGACGATGTCTTCGAAGATATTCGCGAAAGATTCAAAGGCTCCGCAATTATTGAAAAGGGATGGAAATAGATTATGATATCCACTCTAACCAAATTTAATCCATTCCATGCCGTTTAGTATGTTTTAATTTAATTTTCTAATCCAATGTAATAGATTACTTAGGGATGAATTAAGAAAGCGTTTGTGAAAAACTATTACAGCAGAATTCCGGCATTAAATCAATCAAGATTAAAGTGCCGGTTTTGTAACCAAAATGAAACTTAAAAAACAAATACAATTTCGGCATGCATTTAGATAACGCATCCACGCCGGTACCAGAGTATATCTATACAGGAACATGGAATTTTTAATCTTCCAATTCCGGTATAGTTTTGTAGAACAATTTGTATGCCGGTACTTATTTGTAAATAAAACTTGCAAATATAACAATTCATTGCAAATTTAAATTTAAACATGTTCAACCTAACAAAAACAAACTGAATCGTGCTTAAATGTTCTTAACCCACGAATCATAAACCAAAATCAAACCAAGACGTAAAAACTAAAGAGCTAATCACTAGGTCCTTTGCTTCTTTTGGGAAAATCTATTCCTCGTTTCCCCGAACAAAACTCTTGAACTATGGTCGGTTTCTTCAATTTTATCAAGCTTTTCCACGACTTCCTTCATCTCTTCAAGGGATAGCACCTCTCCTCCCGAGTACTTACAACCTAACATCTTCTTCAACTTACCAAGCCGACGCCGCTAGATTCATACATACAACACATAATTAGTATATATATGCTAATATAAAATTATGTGTACATTAAACGAGTAAGCAGTTAACAATACTTACTAGTAATCCAACGGTCTTATCAAGTTGGCTCATCGTAGGTGGTGCCGCTATAGGAGTTGGAAAGGGAGGGTTTTTCTGGGGTGGAACTTGGACATCTTCAGGACGCACAACAAGTAGATGGGACCATTCCAAGTAATCATCAATATAGGATGGGTCAGCTTCATCACCATTGTTCGCAACCTCCCAATTAGTAGTATCCATCAAACGACGTGGTTCCCTATCCCTCCAGTGTGTTGGTTCAGGAGTTGGATCATACTCTACCCTCAACTTTGTGGAACTTGACATGCAACGAGTTAAATCAAGAAGGTACCTTTCAATAGAAGTTGTCATATAAAAAGGTAATTGCTTGAATTCAATTTTCCGCATCACACGTCGAGTATCAGCCATAACGTATCCCTTTGGATGGAACAAAGGACCTTGGTATAATGCAACGTTATAAAACCGAGTGTATTGACGGTTATCTCTAGCCTCCTTGTAGGGTTCGAACACAACATCCTTGGTAGTCATCGCGTTAAGAGCCAATCTCATTTTTATCAGTCGACCATTGTTATCGGGCTTCAGATGGGCGTTGAACTCGTATTTCTTTGCTCTAGGCTCCTAGGGGTTAACATCGGGATTAAACTTCAACAAGGGGTGGTCCTTGAAAAATGTTGGGAAATGTTCATAAGCCCACACCTATAAAAATTTGAAATTATACATATAAAAGTCAGTAAATTTTGCTTCCAAATACATAACAAGGATACACGTGAAAAATATAAATAAGAACATAAGTTTAAAAACAAAAGTACCTGGAGTAGAGTGAAATTCCCGACGAATTGGTTTGTAACCGCCTTAGAGGCCCTTCTCATCTCCGTCATCAAATGTGACATTGCAACGGTGCCCCATGAATAGGTAAAGACCTCATCCAACGGATCCAAGTACTGATAACGAATCTTTCTGGGGTCCCATCCATCCTCCACACTTCTTTTCTTTGTGTTTGCAAACTTCTTCTTAAGCATGGTCAGTTTGAATGTCTTTTTCCTACTAACCTTTGATACATAGAAGCTTTCCACAGACTCTTTGTAGTCCCAACCAAACAACTTGTTAGTAAGCTTGTGCAATTTCGTCCATTCTAGCTCAAAGTCACCTCGTTCTGCAATTGATTTGCCGATAACGTTCAAGCCTAGAATGTTTTGAGCATCATCATGGATCAAGGTCATCTCTCCAAAAGGGAAGTGCATTGTATCAATTTCACCATGATACCTTTCGACGAAGGAATTGACGGTGATAATATCGGGCTTCACATAATTTTCAACTAAAGGATATAGACCAGATTCCTTTACTATTGCTTGGACATCATCATTCTCTAGAGACAAATCCCAATCAGCCGCGGCTTGGTTTCGGCAAACACGCACAGCCTTCTTATGATCCTACAATTAGGAGATAATGATTAAGAGATTTAAAGAGATTTTGCATAAATACAGTACATATGCATGAAATAGAAATTCTTGCATAGGTCTGATATATAGTACGAGCCCATGAGTGCTTGTAGCCAATAGATGGCCCGGATCAAGTGAAGCCGCGCCCCAAATTTTACCAAGTTCAAGGTCGGGTATCATGTCATCAACATGAGGAAGGTGTTCACCTTTAACTTTTGCTTTGCGTTTTCCTTTCCCCTTGTCTTGTGTTGGTTGTTGACTTGGACCACCTTGTTCAACTACTCCTTGGCTTTGGTTTGCTAATTGAGTTGGATCAATATCATTGTCTTCCTCCTCACTTTCCTCTTCATCTTGATCATGTTGCTCATCTTCCTCCTCAACAACTGCAGTAGGTTCACGGATTACAAGAATACTACGATCACGACCACTCTCCCAAATATACCCTCTTGTCTCAAAACCCAAACGCTTTTTGTTATTCCCTCGAGGAGGCAGAGACTGAGGAGTATCAAGACCATCCTTCCTTTTTTTCTTAGTCGTAGCAGCTTTAGCTTTTCCTTTGTTAGCCTCCTTTGCTTTGGCCTCCTTGGCTTTAGATCTATTTCAAAAGAAGCACGAAATTAATACCACTAACTTTCATTTTTAATACCGGCATACAAACCATGCCGTGAGCTAGTTCCGGCATGTACATATAATAAACTTTCATGCCGGGTATAAATGCCGACATTTAAAATTAAACGTCGAAAATGCCGGTATACTTCAGAAATTTTCCTGGATAAATTAACACCAATACCGGCATCTATATATAATAAACGTTCATGCCGGATTAACGTACCGGCATACAAAATTAAATGTCGAAAATGCTGGAAAAAATTCTAAAATTCCTGGATACCAAAACAAGAGTTCCGGTATGACTTCTAAAATTCAATTTATGCGGGTACAACTCACTAAACAATGGGTCTCTGTATATTATAAGTTCAATACCGGCGTGGTATTCAACCTAGATTGAGTGTCGGTACCAATCTACCGGCGTGGTATTCATCCTAGATTGCATGCCGGTTTCAACTACCGGTGCGGTATTTATACTAAATTGAATGCTGGAACTTCTGAAACTGATAATTTTCAGTTAGGGTTTCGTGATTTTGACTTAAATCCATAGCTACAAATCGAGTGAAACACTAATTAAATAGTTCGAAATGACTAACCTTCTCACAGAAGCCATCTTTTCTAATAGTTCATCGTCCGATAACTCTGCTTCTTTGTTTTCTTCCTCTTGAGCAATCAAACCAAGTTTTTTTTTCAATTTCTGTTGAGCAATCGTTCTTGTGTTCGATTGACTTGGATTCGCTTGACTTGGGTTCGATTGGGAAGTTGTTTTCTTCCGTGGAGGCATGGTTATGATTCGGGTAGGTTAATCGACGAAGAAATTTTTGATTTAACGATTAATCGTCGATGAAGAACGATGAAATTTTTTTCGGAACCCTAACCCTCACACGACTATGCCGATATAGAAATGGGGGATAACTGATTTTGTGTTTGGTTTTGGTTTTGATTTTAAGTTTTTTATTTTTTGGGGAGGGTATAACAGTCTTTTCATAAGGTTTTTTTTATTAATGTAAGGGTGTTTTAGTATTTTCATACCCAAAAAACACCCCTTATCGGGCACCTAAGGTTGGGGGAAGTAATTCATATCCCCCAATTAGTTTTTATATCCCCAAATTGCGCGTTCCTCTTATACGTAGATGTTTGTTGGTGATCATGTTCCTCTTATACGTAGATGTTTGTTGGTGATCATGTTCCATAATTTTTAATACATCATTTAAATCATGCCTTTTCATGCTATATAAAATAAAAAATCACAAATAATAACACTCAAATAATTTTTAATATATAGTAATACTAAATTTTTACTCTTAAAGTAAATTATATGCCGAATTTTACGTCATTTTATATACTGGTACACCCATTAGCAACCATGAGTTTTAACCGGCTGAACTGATACCCGTCTTATAAACTGGCATACCCCTTAGCAGCCATGAGTTAAGCCGGCTGAACTGAGACCCATCTCATTCGACCGTTCATTCAGCTGAGCTCATATTTCTCAACTGAAACTAATTAAGTATCTTGTTATAGGGGCGGCATGATTTATTAGAGGGGTGGCATTCTAATAGGACAAAAAGGGTCATTACATGATCATTCAAGGTGCCCCTTATATTAAAAAACTGGAAATGACAATTTAACCCTCATTATTGATAACCTAGTTTAGTGATGATAATCAAGTTTAGTGTTAATGATTAATTTCACTTATATTAACTCAAAATCAAAACAAAATCAGATTTTTAGAGTTAAAAAAAAAGTTAAGAGGAGAAGAAAAAGAAAAACTTTTGTGATATTTGTGAAACCCTAGATTTTGATTTACTCAACCAAAATGAATGATTCCAGTGACCCGGTATACTTATTAGTTCCCATTAGTTTTTTCTCGCTCAAAATTATCTAAAGTACGTAACAAAATCAAAACTTTTAAATTTTCAGAAGAACTTACGGTTGCAATTGTGCTCGTGACGAATCGTAACTCTTAGTTACGGTTCGTAAGTTATCGAATACCAACCGTAACTGGTTAAATTTGGGGAAGATCCAACCGTAAAACTTGTTACGGTTGGTAATTAAATTTGGACAACAATCGTAACTAAATTACGGTTGGTAACTAATGAATCGAGACCAACCGTAACTACCCTACGGTTGCTAACAGTGATGCAATTACAAACCGTAAAAAGAAAATAAAAGTTACAGGACAAATTACGGTTGGTAACTTAAGTAACGATACCAACCGTAAGCTATTTACGGTTGCAAAAAAAAAAACGTAACTGAACATTGTATATCAAAATCAAGAACTTACGGTTGATATTTGAGTTGCAATAAACCGTAACATCAACCAAATCTATAATTACGGTTCCAATTGGAGTTATTACCAACCGTAACTCACATGCAACACAGAAATTTCAATTTTAATTTTGATCCAAAACCCTAATTCTTGATACAAAACTGACTTAAATCCAACACAATAAACTAAACCCTAACTGGGTTTTTCCAAACATTTTTCAAATCGCCAATTAATCAAAGACAATGGAATTTTCAGTTTTGATGGAGGTTACGGTTGATGGAGGAGAAGAGAAGATGAAAAAGAAGATGAAAAAAAAACTGATTTGTTTTTTTCTGGTTCATTAGGTAAAAAAAAAATGATTTGATTTTGGTTGTTTAAGGTGAAAAAAATAATCTAATCAATTTACATCTCCTTTAAGATATCCCCTAACTAATTAGAGGGATATTACTATCACACTGCCACTGCCGCCTTTCTAATAAAATATGCCGTCCCTATAATAAGCTTGTTAATTAATGGTTTGTAATTTACTAAAAACCAAATACAGCCGTACCAAAAAAAAAAAAAAAAAACTAAATCTAGATCCGTGATAATCATAGGACCCAG
This sequence comes from Papaver bracteatum, assembly GCA_023529315.1. Taxonomy (NCBI): domain Eukaryota; kingdom Viridiplantae; phylum Streptophyta; class Magnoliopsida; order Ranunculales; family Papaveraceae; genus Papaver; species Papaver bracteatum. The sequence goes on along the minus strand of JAJJWX010004951.1, from coordinate 35,704 downwards.
TCGGATTTGAAACAAAATAATTCAATGGAGCTAATAATAGTACGAAAGATGATGGATAACCAGAAAAATCTAAAAGAAAAGATAAAAAAAAAAGATAAAAAACAGTACTGGCCTGGGTATGGTAATAACACAGGCAAGACGTGCGTGATGACTGTGAAATATCCCTAATACACGCGCCTTCTCCTCCGTACTCTCTCTCCTCTTCTTTTCATTTTTTTAACTTTTTCTTATTCATCTCACCGTTTCTTTCAAAATCTCACTATTTAAATACCCCTTCATTACTCATTCTCTTTCTTCTCCGTATCCATAACACACACCCTTCTCGTTCTTCCCCTTCCTCTCTGTAAACCCTATACCTTCTTCCATCCTTCAATGGAATCATCGTCCATCACAGCAGCAATCAAAAATTCCAACAACAAGAGAACCAGGGATGATTCTTTTGAATTATTAGAGTCGTCCTTGGAGACGAAGCGAATCAGAGAAAACCTTCTCATCCTTGATGATGATGAATCTGATGAGTCTATTACTCAAGATCTTGATTCTGTCATGAAAAGTTTTGAAGAGGAAATTTCTCTTCCTCCTCCCGGGGATATGAATAATTTTGTAGTAGGTGGTGATGTTGATGAACAACCTGATTTAGGTTTTTTATTGGAAGCTTCTGATGATGAATTAGGTCTTCCACCGTGTAATTTCTCATCATCTTCAACATCTACTGCCAGTACTGAAGGAGATGCTGAAACGAATTATGATAACAGTACTACTATCGGTGAGGGATTAGATCAAATCTGGAGTTTTGATGATGATCAATTCCCAAATTATCAGGATTTTGGAATTGATGGTGAGAATTTACAACAGCAGAATAATAATAATATTATCAACAGTGATTTATTAGGAGGAGATTTTGGTGACGGTTTATTTGAGTATTCTGATGTTCTATCGGGATTATCTGATTTTTCGGATTTTTCATGGAGACCTGAGACTCTTCCCGCTGTGTAACGTTTTCGTTTTGGTGTGTCGTTCCGATGATTCTGTAAATCAGTAAAAGTAAAAGAGAAGGAAAAATGATTATATGTAGCTTAGAAAGTCCCAAAAAAAAATATAAAATAACGTAGTAAAATGAACAGTTAACTATTAAAAGGCAAAACCCCGGTTTAACTCGTGCGAAATCATTTGTTACTTCAAATTTTTAACTTATCTATTTAACCCCATTGGATCTCTATTTTGACGATTTTTTCTTTTTTTTGGTGGAACATTTCGAGGGGATTTCATGAGATCTCCAAAGTTCAAACTCTATTGAGAGACTGCTCGGGCTTTCTAGCCGACTTGAATAGCCCCTTGGTTTATTTTGACTTGGCTAGCACCTGGGGTGGTTTAACTTTGATCGACATATTCAAATGTGTGCAATGGTTGAATCGGTGGCGTTGAACTTGCAATTTGGGTTGGATTTTTTTTCTTTTTACCGGAATAGAAAAGAGTGTCTCTGTCAACAGTGTGGGCAGCGAAAGTGAGCCACTCCTTGCATGGACAAAAAATAGACAAATTCGACATCATATCGTATGAACAATAGATTGCCCATACTACTTTTTGACAGAAAATCCAGTCTGCCAATAATGCGGTATTTTGTTTCCATTGAATGTTGATTCGATACACTTCTCTTTTGAATGTTAGGCCATCACCTTAGACATTAAAAATTGGGCAAAGGTATGTTGGCGAACAAGTCTACCTAACTAATGGGGCATCATGTCGGATTCGTAGCCAGTTAAGCCACTACGATGGCTTTTTAGTGAATCGATTCAATATTTAATACTACGCTTGGTGGGTCTTGAAAATCGACCACGCTTGACACATGATTTCACAACTAACTTAAGGTTCGAGTTCGCCGAAAGATTCAACAGTCGGTAGACTAGAGCGACTTTATTTCTCTATTACCGACTCTCTCACAAAAACAACAATAAGTTCATCTGTAGGCATTCGCCCTCCAAAAAAAACGAGAGGGATGGTCAATTGCCCGAACCCCGATTTTCTTTTTATCCCCTCCTCATGAAATCCTCTTTCCGTTCAAGTACTTGTGGAATTTTCTCTTTTACGTGGAAAGTTTTAAAAGAGACCGGCAAGATGAACCCAGATTTATATTTTGTAGTATTTGATCGGGATCGGAATCACTGAATCCGGTTGCTGGATTTTGAGGAAGTGGTCATGTTCTTCTAGTAACACGAACAATTAAGTTGCGATATCAAAGAATTAGATCTGAACCAGAATATCTCACAAAGTATGAAGAATAAAACAATCCAAGACATGCAAGTAAAACAAGAAAAGCTTGCCATCCTCCCAATGGACAAACTTATGAGTTAAACATTTAGCAGTAGTGGGGTAGCATCTTCGGCACTAACTAGCCTTCTCATACCTTCGATGTCCCAACTAGGTATATAATATTTTGTTATGCCAACTGCCAACTGACTTTTTTTTTTTTGTTTTTGAAACCAAATTAATTAAGAAAAAACTAAATAGAGTTGAGTACTAGTTGGAATGTCATTCCAATTTGGTCCTGAATTACATATTTGTTAAGAAAAAGAGGAATGATATCAGTCCAAATGAAAGTTGTTGCTGCGTGTCCGATGAATTGAACCTTATCGGCTGCGAAGTTTGCCAAAGCATTGGCAACTTGGTTGGCTTCTCTGTAGACATGTATTATCTCCCAGTGAGGTATTTGTTGTAGTAGAAACTTTATTTTGTGGATGAGCGGTTGTATGTCCCAAGGAGGAGTAGTGTTGGTGGTGAGGTAGCATACAAGATTCATCGAATCCGATTCAATAATTAGAGACGTTGTATTCATATCGCAGGCTCTTTCCAGTCCAATTACCATCCCTCTTGTTTCCGCCATAATCGCTGTTGTAATTCCAAGTGGTTCCGCTATCGCGCAAATCACATCACTATCTTCATTTCGGCTATCACGCTCCGCTCCAAAGAAAGCCTGGGTTACCTCTTGATGCTCCGTCACAATTAAGCTTGGTGGTACCTGTCGGCGGATGGTTCCAACCTACATCAACATAATAATGGGTGTTTCTGTTGTTGTTGTGGTGGCTAAAGGTGGGTGATTTTGTTGAGCCCATTGGAATTCAGCAGCGCCTTTAGAGATTATAAGCATGGTTATGTTTGGTTGTTCATCTTTTTGTTGGAAGCAAAGCTTGTTTCCGCGGTTCCAAATATTCCATAAAGTATAGCACAATAGAGTTATGCAATCAGGAGGCAGGTTTTGCTGTGGGTAGATAGGTTGTAGGAGATTTTCCACATTGGTCATTGGGGTAATGGTGATCTGATTGGTAGGATATTTTAGGTTCAGTAAATTCCTAACTTGTTCCCATACTAAACTAGCTTTAGGGCACATGAAAAGTAAGTGGGATAAAGTTTCAGGATACTCATTGCAGCAAGGGCATATTGGATTATTTATGACGTGTCTATGGTGAAGCAATTCTTTAGTAGGTAATCCATTGTTTAGGGTTTTCCAAATGAAGATTCTAATTTTAGGAGGGCAGGGAAGAGACCATATGAATTGATGGGAGTTGGTTTGCTGATTTGGATTGTTGTTTTGATGAAATAGTCTATAAGCAGATTTGGCAGAGTAATTTCCATTTTTTGTCGGGTACCAGATGAGTTTATCAGGAGTTGAGTTTGAAGGTAGTGGGATGGCTATGATTTTTAATGTTGTTTCCGGATCAGTGATGGCCTGGATGAGTTGGATGTTCCAAGTGTTTGTTTCTTGGTTGATTATTTGGGAGAAAGTTTGAAGGTTTGTAGAATAGGTGTTAGGTAAACTATCTACACCCGGGATCCATTTTTGAGACCAAATGTTCGTCTGCTCTCCAGAGTTTATTTGGTGAAACAATCCCAAGTCAAAAAGAGGCATTAACTTGTTGATATCTCTCCAAAGAGGACTAGGATTAGATCCACTAATAGCAACAGGATGTAGAGGGTAAGAGTTTGAAAAATACTTACCTGTGCTGTTGGCAGACCATAGAGAGTTTGGTTGCTCCTGAATGGTCGAAATCCTTTTTAGAAGTAGCGCTTTGTTTATTGTTTCGCTAGTTCTGATGCCCAGGCCTCCTGTTGATTTGTTGTTGCATGCTCTGTTCCAGTTGATAGGGTGTAGTTTTCTAGTATTTCCCAAGTGACCCCAAAAAAAATTTCTTTTCAATTGATCAATCTTGTGATGGACGTGCTGAGGCAGCAGTGCAGTGTGCATAACATGGTTCGCAGTTGGTGCAAGTGAAGTGTTGATTAGTAAAAGTCTTCCAGCCTGGTTTAGCATTTTAATCATCCATCCATGTAGCTTCTTAATGATCCTCTCTATTACAAGGTTGTATCTATCTTTGGTATTTCTTCCATAAGGGATTGGAGCACCAAGGTAGATGGGGGGATTCGAAGTTGTTGAGAATTGAAAAATGGTTCTGAGGTTGTTTATTTGTTGGTTGGGTAAGTGAGGGTGATGAATGATGCAAGATTTGGAAGCACTAATTTTCTGTCCAGCTGATCCACTGTATTTGTTTAAAATGTTTATGAGGTTGTAACATTGATTGGAATTGGCATGACATGTGATAAGAAGATCATCAGCATACATGAGATGGGAGATTGGTGTTGAGTTGTGAGAGATCTTAATACCTTTAATTTGTTCTTGTTGTTCCAGCAGCATCAAGTTTGTGGAGAGGATTTCGGCACACATAATGAAGATATAAGAGGATAGTGGGTCACCTTGATTCCAATGAATTTGGGAAGGGCTTAAGACTCAAACTTGATCTCCCATTGCTATCAGGTGGGTTCCCTGGTTACCAGGATTATGGTATTCCCTCCTACAGAGTAACTGCTGGTAGAACCCTCATTGACTATCTTGATGATTCTTTCCTTTCTATTGCACAAGTCACTTTTGAGCAGGGAGCAAGGCGTGTTCCATTACCTGATTAAGGGGATTTTATCCGAACTGTATAGATAAGGAATGGAACTGGAAAAGACTGAGAAGTCAGAGTTCGAATCATAATCTTCAGATCCCGCTTTCGCTTTTTCTGGAACTTCAGATTAAGTTTTGTCGTCGTCAGTTTCATCCAACTGGATTGATTCATTTTCCTCAGCTGTGGACTCCTCGGTCGCATAAACGGATGGGGAACTCCCATCTGATCGTAACTAAAGACAAAGCAATAGTAATTTAGCCTGTGTAGAGTTGGCTCAAATGCTTCGTTCGTGAAAAGTGGAGTATAACAAAAGAATGGGATAATATATCGGCCCATGTACGCCCTAGGAAATAAAGTATCCTCTATACTAAAGGGAGCCACACCCTTGCTGTTAACGGAGAAGAGAGTTCCTACTCCCGAGTGAACGCGCTTCCCTTCATCCGAAAAACAAGATGGGTCCTGAAAGCAGAGGTGCGAGGGTGAGGCGAGGGCCCGTGAAGACGCTGAGATTGTTGGAGTGAAACGATAGCTGTAAACAACTGACGGTATACGGATCTGTTCTCTCCCTCTACTCAATGACTGATTCATCATATGGGAAGGTCCGGGGAATTCTACCATACTCCGTGAAGCTATTGCTGTTGATCCTGCAGACCAAAGGTTCAGGCCAGATTGTAGGAAGTGGGTGAGACGTTTTTGTATTTCTATGAGAAGCTCTAGAGCACCTACGACTCCCAGTAGTAAGTCGTCGGCATATCGCACGTAACAAATCCTTATTAAGTCATGGTCTTTTAAGGGCTTACGGGCCAGGCGTCTCTCTGACCTGATAACTGGTCTCGCCTCTCCACCCAGCTCTATCAGCGGGCCCCTTCTGCGCGGACGTTTTTCATTCTTCACCCGGTCGGAAACGCTACTGAGGACCGTAACCGGTTAGGTTGACTTTGGAAACGCGCTAAAACAGGCCGCCCAGGCGAATGCCGCATTTTGGCTGGATAAACCCACGCGGTGCACCATTGATATTCACTGCCAAAGTAACACTCTTAATGCAGAACATTATTCGAGAAACAATCCATGTTGGTAACCTCAATGCTATCATCGCTCTTTCAATGAATTTCCAGTCAAGCCTGTCATACGCCTTGTGAATATCAAGCTTCAATGCAATTTTGGATTCTTACCCGGTTTAGATGTCCTGATGTTATGAAAAATCTCCATTGCCAGGGAGATGTTGTCATGTATTGATCTTTTGGGGATAAAGGCGCTTTGATGAGGGTTGATCAACAAAGGCAGCAGTGGTCGAATCCTAGCCACAATAATTTTTGAGATGACTTTATAACTCACATTGCACAGAGCAATGGGTCGAAATTGGGATGGATTTTCTGGGTTCTCAGTTTTTGGGTATGATTGATTTGAGATGAAAAAGAACCAGTTTTGAAGAAGTCTGTTACCATGTTTGATATTGTTGGACCAACAATGTCCCAGGCTTCAATGTAGAATTTGCTGGAGTAACCATCGGGACCTGGAGCACTGTCTTTGCTAATGGAGAACATTGCTAGCTTTATTTCCTCTTGCATCACAGGAAGTTGAAGTTGATTTTGTTGTTCTGCTGTTAGACGAGACTGCACATTATCTAACAATTGGTTATCGATGCTAGTAGGCGGTTGAGAGTACAACTCCTCAAAATAGGCAATAAAGATGGGAGCTATCTCAGCTTTATCGTCAATCCATATATTCTGGTTGTTTTTGATTTGGTGAATCAGATTAAAGCTTCTATGGATTGTAGCTGTTGTGTGAAAAAAACCTGTGTTCCGATCACCATCTTTAATCCACTGTATTCTAGATCTAGATTTCCAATACTCATTCTTGCAATTGAGTAAGAAAATATGGTGTTGTAGCACATACTCAGCCTCTTTATTGGCTTGATGTATCAACTGCGTTGAAGCACTGGCACAGTTGGCTTGTGCATATTCTAGATTTAATTCCGATAACCTGATTTGCTCTTCTAACCTCCCAAAAATGTCTTTGCTCCACTTACCCAGCTCTTTCCTGGTGTTTATTAGTTTTTGTTGCAGGATAAAAGATGTCGACCCATCCGTCGGCTTGCTCCATGCATCTTGTATAGTTTGAAAACATTCCGGGTGCAACATCCACATATGTTCAAATCTGTAAGGTTTATTGTTGGTAAAACAAGAAGCTTTGAACTGCAAAACAATTGGACCATGATCAGAGGCGTATCTCGTTTGATTAAACACAGCAGCATGAGGAAAGAAAATTCTCCAAGATGGTGTTGCACACGCTCTATCAAGTCTCTCTTGAATGAGGTTTCTTCCTTGTTGTCTATTCGACCAGGTGAATATATTTCCTACAAACCCCATATCAAGCAAATTACAGTTATCCAGGAACTTTTGAAAATTCAACATTTGATTATGAGTCACCAGTCTGCCTCCCTTTTTTTCATCCTGGGATAAGATATCATTGAAATCCCCCACCATGATATGAGGAGCCTCTTCATCAAGGTTTAGAATAGCAGGTAGAGCATCCCACAGGTCCTCACGAGCAGCAGGATGAGGAGGCCCATATATGGTAGAAAGAAACCAAGGAGCAACAGTAGCCGAAGAAACAATTGAGTGAATGATAGATTGATTGGCATGAATGATTTGGATGCTAACTTGATTCGTCCAGAAAAGCGATAGACCACCTCTATGACCAACAGGTGGTAAAGAAAACGAATTTGGAAAATGAAAAGTAGAAGCCAATTGTGTCATATAGGTCGATGAAGCAATTGTTTCAGAAAGGAAAAGGATAGAAGGGTTGTGCTTGTGAATGAGTTCTCTTAAACGTTGTACTGTTAATGGGTTGTGAATACCCTGACAATTCCAAGCAATTAAACACATCACAGAAGCCTTAGAGGACGATAACCAAACACCTAGGAGGCAGAAACCGAAAGCACAACTCACAAACCCAGAGAAAGAGAAAAAAGCACAGGAAGATACCGTAACACCGAGCAGAAGATTCCCAGCTTCGACCAAATACCCAACCAAAGAACAAGAAACCAGAACAGGTATTGAATCACGATAACAAAATAAAGTGAGGGCAAGAAATTTGAATCACGGTAACAAAAGAATCTCAGAAGAAGAATCACTCAAGGTAAAAGAATCCAAGTATAGAATCACGTTAACCCAGAATCCCGAAAGAGAATCATAGTGAAAGAGTCAAGATAACAGGATCACCACAACAAATTCGTCATGGCTGATTTGCTACAGTAAAAAGAGCTCTCGGATATTTTTTGCTCTCAGAAGAGAAGATATTTTTTGCTACACTTCCTGCCAACTGACTTGGCTAAGCGTTCACCACGAAGATACCTGATGGTATATTTCATGGCTTACAAGGAAAAAAGAAAACAGAATTTCATTAGAGTTTTTGTTTGTCGGTTGCCGGTTGGCGATAAAAAATGTACCAATTGCCAAATGGAAAAACCGTAAACTAAATTAAAACCTGAGCCAAATGTAGATGGAGCAATTACATAGAGAAACAAGTTCTAGTATTTTTATTTTGAGAACTCGAAAATAAGAATGCTATGTAGATTTGATCAGGGTCACAAAAGGAGCACTCTCGTAACGTGCTGCATTTTCCTTCAATGGAGGCCGACAATATCTTTAACAAAAGTCTCAGTTGTCCACACTACTCATTCCCTTTGTATTAGTACCTACCTGAACTTTACGTACGATTTCCCAACTGAAATTTTGAAACAACAGAGGAATTCCGTCCTAGTTCCTACATCTGGTATCCTCAGTAACAAAAATCTGTGTTCACATGCGATTTCAAAATCAGTTTTGTCCATTCACAGAGAACTCTGCGTTCAAGTCTTAACTGTAACTTTTTTTCACCTTCAGAGCATACACCTTAACGTTATTTTTCGTTGGGACATCAGAATGTAGTTGCACTTGTTGAATATTCAACACCAACTTAGTCAAGTGTTCACATCTATCTAAATTAACCTAGAAATATCTAGGATGTCTAGAGTCAATGTTAGATAATTAACATGTGTAAAATGAGTGTTCTAGAGTTAGACAAATCAAATAAGAATACTAGATTGTCTAGTAGTTGGTTTGGTGGAAGCCTCCATAGGCATAGTTGTTAGCCTCCATATGCATAGTTGTTAGCCTCCATAGGCATAGTTGTTAGCCTCCATAGACATAGTTCTCTTCTTCTTTTTTTGTAGCCTATAAATAGGCATGTTGTATTCATTTGTAAGTAAGAAAGAAAGAATCAATCAATCAAAAATATCAAATAGATTGTATTCCACCAAGATTAATATCAATGTAGTCTTTACGCTTCCGCGTTTATGTTCTCCTCTCTCTTGTTCGATCTTTAAGATGGTATCAGAGCAAGGTGAGAGGGAGAGAGGAGAGGAAGAAAAGTTATATGTTTTCCTAAAGAGTTTCTAAAGTTGCAATAAGAAGGAGAAAGAAAACTAAAAAAAATAAAAATAAAATAGTTGCGCAATATTCTGATGGTTATTGTGACAAGTTTGAAGATAGAAGTCAGGTGAAGGAGAAGTTTGATGTCGTTTGAATTCACGGTGAAAATCGAGCTTAGGGCATGTTCTTGATGCCGAGAAAACATGGCAGTCGAGATACTAGTGCCGGAAAAAAAAAATGTTACCGATGTTTTTGATGAGAAGAATCAAAGATGGTCATAAAGTCCAAGCTTGAGCTGTTTAGGGTTTGTTTGTGACGGCGGCGTGTTGCTCCAAAGAAATCGAAAAAAAAATGGTTTATGCTTAGCTGGTGAAGGCGTAAGGATTATTGCTATCTTGCAGCTCCGTCGCTTGTGGTTTTAAAGCCATGCTCGTGATCTTGAAGAAGAAGAAGAAGAAGAAGAAGAAGAAGAAGAAGAAAAAAAAAAAAAGTTCGAGGTTGTTTGGTTTTGAGCTGAGGGTTATGAACTCGTTTCTTGAGCCAAGATAAAGGAATATTATTAAGACAAGTTTTCCAAAACAAAACGAGCCTGCTGATGTGAGCGAGCACAAGGAAGAAAATATGATTGTTTGTCACTGCCATTGGCGTAGTAACAAAGATGACAAGCTTTAGCCTAGAAAACATCGTAGGAAGGTGCTGTCATGTGTCGAGATTGGTATTTTGCTGCCATTTCCATGAGAGCTCCAACCGGTGATGATGATAATGCTTGATTCTGGTGATGAGACATGTAGCTCGTTGGTGCTTCTCAGGAGAGTGCTGTCATGAAGAGATGACTATGGACAGCGAGAAGAACAATGGTGGTTTTCCGACGGAATGGAGTTGCTGCCACTATCGGCAGCCGATAATGAAGCCCATGGTTGAGCTTGGCAAGCAATGGTGTTGCTTCTCGGGTTGCAGCCATTAACAACATAGAAATGGAAGTGAATCGAGCTCAGTGATGAAGAGTGAACGAAGGGAAAACGAGTGGCAGCTGCCATTATTGACCGAAGCTCGAGATGTAGAGAAAACGTGTGATACCGACACACCTAACACGCCGCACAGAGGAAAGAAAAAACGGAAAGCAAAGGTGGAAAGCAAAAGTGGAGAGAACACGGGCTGTGATAAGACTGCATACATGAAGGACGACGAGACGGAGATCTGCTGCTGCTTTGCTCCCAAAGAATGATGATGTTGCTGCCAATAGATGAAGGAATAAAATGGGTTGAGCAATAAGAGTGGATTGAGGTGTTGCTGCTGTAATGAATTCTTCCACCGATGGAGATTCGAACAAGTGATGAGTTAACCGTTGAAGGAAGAAGAACATGATGTTGTGTCGAGAGAAACAGAATGTTTCCATGATGATACACGGTGGTCGATGGAGTTGGAGATTGATAGTCGCGCATGCAGCAGAAAGCAAAAAAAAAAAAAAAAAAAAAAAAGAGAGTGCCAGTGAGAAAGTGCCATTCAACTCTCTTTTCATGGTGTGACCGACACACTAAACGTCCATCTCACCGGCAGACAAAAAAAAAATATTCGAAACAAAGAAGAAGTTGAAGGTGATTTAGATGGGCTGAAAACCTCAAAGAAAATAGAGAAGATGCAGACAAGATGTTTGTTTAAATGCAAGGATGATCATGGAAACATAAGTGTGACAATAATTGTCACAAATTGCAAATCTGTTACGAATTCGAAATGTGGCAAATCTGGATAGCGTGACAAAATTGTAACAAGAATATAACAAGAATAAGAATAGTCGAGCTTGTGGCGAAGCTTGACGAAATGAAAGATTGTGAGAGAATCTGGATAACCAAAGAAGTGTTACAGTTTTCGAACAAAAGCGTGACTGGAACAAAGATGAATAGAAGAAGAAACAACAAAAATGTTGTGAAGAAACGGAAGCAATCACCAAGTGGTGATGAGATAGAGAACAACAAAAGTGGGTGAAAATCCTATGAGTTGTCTAAAGAGTAAGTATTTTACTTGAGTATTTCCCTAAACTACGATGGAACCCGTATATTCTAAAACTACGAAGAGGACCGCAATGTCCCTAAACTACGATGGAACCCGTATATTCTAAAACTACGAAGAGGACCGCAATGTCCCTAAACTACGATGGAACCCGTATGTTCTAAAACTATGAAGAGGACCGAAATGTCCCTAAACTTCCGAAGAGGACTGAAACGTCCTTAAACTATGAAGAGGACCGAAACATCCTTAAACTATGAAGGGGACCGAAACGTCTACGATAAAGAGAAGTTGGAAAGTAGGTGTTGAGGGGGAGTGTTGAATATTCAACACCAACTTAGTCAAGTGTTCACATCTATCTAAATTAACCTAGAAATATCTAGGATGTCTAGAGTCAATGTTAGACAATTAACATGTGTAAAATGAGTGTTCTAGAGTTAGACAAATCAAATAAGAATACTAGATTGTCTAGTAGTTGGTTTGGTGGAAGCCTCCATAGGCATAGTTGTTAGCCTCCATATGCATAGTTGTTAGCCTCCATAGGCATAGTTGTTAGCCTCCATAGACATAGTTCTCTTCTTCTTTTTGTAGCCTATAAATAGGCATGTTGTATTCATTTGTAAGTAAGAAAGAAAGAATCAATCAATCAAAAATATCAAATAGATTGTATTCCACCAAGATTAATATCAATATAGTCTTTACGCTTCCGCGTTTATGTTCTCCTCTCTCTTGTTCGATCTTTAAGAGCACTGTGTCGGTACAATGAAACCAGCACAGCCGACATCAAAAAAATAAAACATTAAGGGTACGTAAATCCCCCCCCCCCCCACCCCACCCCACACACCCATCAACAATGTAATCTGCTGGACGAACTACAGCTTGGGTTTCATAAAATACCCCAATTTCTTCCTATAGGTTTAATGAAATACCAAGACAGCTAGGAAGAACAGTTTGATAGAATGTTCGAATGGGAAGTTGAACTACACTTCCGAATTCCATCCAGACATTATTTACTTTTGTGTACATCTGTATAACAATATTAGAATTCACCGTGTTTGGTTCCCTTATGGGTTTAGACTTCCCTTCTTCAAAGATAGCTCGTCAACAAATGTTTGACAGATCATTGGGGTGTGGAGGAGTTCTCTAATTGATAGCGCAGCGCCGCAGCGGGTGTATTGTTTTTTGTTTCACAAGTTGCAAGAAAAGCGTTATATTTAGGTATATCTAGTTGCATCTTTTTGCGTATTTATAACCGCGAACTTGTCTCTATTTAAGAGTTTTTTTTTTTTTTTTTTTGTTCCGTGAGCTCTTTTTCACCTTAAGTTGTAATCGCCTTTACACGGCTTGTGTGCTTTTTATTATATTTTCTATCGACCGATCAAAAAAAAAAAAATTATCTTCAAACTAATTTAAATATTGTCCCAGTAAGTTCACGCAAAATCTGGTGAATATCACTATACTACTAGCAAAAGATCAAATTTTAATGAAATCTTACTTTTTTCTGAAGCATATTATATTGATTTAAATTAAAATGAAATTATGCGTGGGTAAGTTATGACCCATGGAGTTTCATAATATCCTTACTGATTTTTGTCTGGCGCCAAATTTGTCGATGCATCTGTGCCTAGATGGCCTCTCTGTATGTGTGGTGGATTGCATGATACAAAATGGATCCAAGTAGGGCCTTTGAGTTTGTTGATCATATCCCTCAAGTACCATGGTAAGGCTAAGTCTAGTGGAGGAGATAAGGGGGTACTTCAACAGTTGTGCCACGTCATGTAGGAGGTAAGACTGAGTCTAGCGGTGCGGGGGAGAATTATAGGCGAGGAACACATCCTCGCTTGGGTGAGGACTGGATCATCGCTCGACTCTTCTTCTTCTACTTCCTTTGCAACTCTCTCTCAAAAATCAAACCACAAAACCAGAACAACTTCATCTTCATAAATGGGTGGATGTACAACGTCAAAACTAGACAGTGAAGACAAAGTTTGCCGCTTCAATGAACGAAAATGATTAATCAAAGAAGCAGTTAATGTAAGACATCATTTATCAGTTGCACACTCTGATTATCTCCATTCACTCCGCTTTACTGGCTCTGCTTTACTTGATTTTGCTTCCGGTGAACCACTTTCCGTTTCTAATCAAACCCCAAATGTGTTTCTCCATACTAAAAACTCCACTTCATTTAGTTATAAAGATCCCCCTCCTCCTTTTAACCCTAATTTGACAAGAACACAGTCTTCAATATCTCATATCAGAACTCTAATTTTGTGACTCAGACGCCGAAATTAATGAAAACTCATTCTTCACCATTGAAGAAATATTCTTATTTTTAAGAGAATGATGAGTCTTCTTCATCGACAATTACCAGGTCTAAAGTACCTCATATTTTGTCTGAATCAAGCCCTAATTGCACACCTAATGTTATGAAGAAGAAGGTTATTAAGAAGAAATCTCAAATTGGTTTGAATCGAATTATTCAGACACTCAATCACAAGCTTCTTCTGTATAGAATTGGGAGAATTTTTATCCACCTTCACCTCCTGGTTCTGAAAGGTCAAATAAGTTTTTATATACAGCGAGGTTGTAACTCGCTTTAAATTTTCAGCGAGGATTAAGACATTGCTCAAGGGAAGCGAGAATTGTGACCTCACTCAATTTCTAAAAGCAATGATCGTTTCCTCGTTTTTCACTTTTTTATGGCGAGGATGCAATCCTTTCCCATTTCTAAATCCCCTCTCAGATCCTCTTCTTTCGTGGAGAGAGAACGGGCATTTCAATTTATTTGGTTTTAGACCACGGTTTTCCATTGCTTTTATCCTACATAATTTCTCCACAAGACTCAACCTAAGTCATGTGTGGGTAAGTTACGATCGATGGAGTTTCAGAATATCCTTGCTGATTTCTACCTGCCGCCAGATTTAAAAGTGCATCTGCCGCTTGGTTGGCCTCTCTATATATGTGGTGGATTACATAATACAAAATGGATCCAAGTAGGGCCTTTAAGTTTGTTAATCATATCACGCGAGTACCATGGTTTGTCGATCCGGATGATGATGAAGTGGATGAGGTTTTTTGAGTTTGACCTCTAAGCAAACTTTTGTCCATTGTCCATTTATTATTGTTCTAACCAACATAAACATTTCCCATGCTTTTTCCACTAGAATAATGGTTATTCATTCATAGAGGTTGTGTCATTGCTATGATCGTCGTAGTCGAGGAATTCTTGCTGAAAACCCGATTATAAGTTTGATATTAATAATTAATAAAAAAATATATTACAAAAATTTCATCAAATCGGAAAAGACCAGAGCAATAAGTATCGATTTGTAATCAAAATCCCTTTCTCATAGATGAACAATTGAAAAACTAAGTTTTGTGTTTATCTGATTTTATCTTCATGGTTAGAGAAAAATGTTCGAGCATTGCTCAGTCGAACTCGCATGCGTTGCTATCTCAAGCATGTTTGTCAATGTTAGTGATCAGAACTATAAAGTCTTGATTTCTAGTCTACTATAGCTAAGGTCTCAGAATAGGATAGAAATTGTAGTTGAGCTCAAGAACTCCATGGCGATCATCATACAAAACGAAGGACTACTCAAGGAACCAGTGGATATTCATCTACTAAAAGGTATGTGGAGACTTGAACTTATCTATCACTCAAAAGTCTATCCACTCTATCTCCTATCTAGAGACAAAAGTCGTATTACTATATAGACTAAGATTATACACATGTGATATTTCGAGCTGAGTATATTTCGCTTATCTATTTCTCGAAATATGTGTTGGTAAAGCTTTTGCTTTATCCAAGTTCATCTTTACCTAGTGAAGAAAGTCATGTTATGTTTCAATCATTATGGAAATTGCTCTGACGAAAATAGTTTGTGAATAACAACTATATAACGCCCTCTGAGAATGTTTCAATGATTGAAATGAGAGTTTAGACAATGTAACCATTGGAGGATATAAGCATTGTTGTGGAAACACATATATGTATAAGTCCTTATTGCTTGAACCGAAATTTGCGAACTTTTTTGATCAAGTGAAACCGGAGTTGTACGTGAACTTCAGTCCGCAAACTTAGTCCGCGAACTAGCATAGTTCTCGAACACGAGAATTTCTGCTGGAGTTTGTGAACTCCGTCCGGAAACTTAAGTCCGCAAACCCAGTCCGCGAACTTGAGTTGGTTATGTCTAAAAACGATGTTTGTGAACTTATCTTAATAAACTAAGGAATGCTATTGCAAACCGTGGCTTTATAGTTCATGAAATGATTCGAGTGAATCACATAGTTTTTGCTTCGATTGTGTCTTGTGTAGTACATGAGATTTCCTTGCAATTGAACAACTCTCTAAATAGTTCATTTGAGTCATTTGAACTAGTATAGAATATGGTTGATATGAAATTTATCATATGGCTAACCATTTGGTTAACTATTGTTGAACCAACTAATGTACGAGTTTAGGTACGGTTATACAAGCCTAAAAACGTGCATTACATGTGTGTGTAACAAGATGTGTTTTCGATCTAACGGTTGATAAATATTAGCTTGAATCTAATCAGGTTTTTATCTAACAGTGAATATTGAATGCTTTGTTAGTAAGATAACATTGATTGCAAACCATGATTTGAAGACTATATAAGGGAGAACTCTAGCAACTGGGAAACCTAATCCCACACATTCTGTGTGATACTAGTTGTGCTAAGCTAGAGTCGATTCTCCTTTAACCTTTGGTTTTCTTCTTTTAAAACCAGGTTAACGACTTAAAGACTTCATTGGGATTGTGAAGCCAGACCGATACTACTTTTATCGTAGTTATGTGATCTGATCTTGTTGTTTCTATCGTACGAGTACAATTGTAATAATTGGCTTGAGATTTCTATCTCCGATATGCAAGATATAAAAGTAGTCACAAACACTTCATCTCATCATTTGTGATTCCACAATATCTTTTTTCGCTGCGTCGATTAAGACTATTATGAGGTGATTGATAAAACTGAGCTGTTCTTTGAGAATATAAGTCTGGTTTTATCAATTAGTTCATGTTCACCTTGATTTATCAAAAAACGGAACAAAACTCGTAGGTTTATTCGTGGGAGACAAATTTATCTATTACTATAGACTTTTCCAGTGTGATACAGATTTGTTTATTAAAATCTTTGACTTTGGGTCGTATCAACTCTTGGTTGTGGGTGAGATCATCTAAGGGAATCAAGTACGTAGTATCCTGCTTGGATCAAATACGTAGGAGCATAATTGTACCTTGGATCAGTTTGATATTGGTTGGGGTTCAACTACAGTCCATACCGAAGTTATATTGGAGTAGGCTAGTGTCTGTAGTGGCTTAATACAATGTATTTTTAATCTGGACTAGGTCCCGGGGTTTTTCTTCATTTGCGGTTTCCTCGTTAACAAAATTCTGGTGTCTGTGTTATTTCTTTTCCGCATTATATTTTGTTATATAATTGAAATAATACACGTTGTGCGTTGTTCAATCAATTAGAATATCCGACCTCCTTGGTTGTTGATTTAAATTGATTGACACTTGGAAATTGGTCTTTGGTACCATCCAAGTTATCTCTCTTCGATAAAGACTCGCAGATTTCTATTTGCTTGAGTATAGATCAAATTGATAGATTGAGATAATAACTCCTTGAGATATTTTCTATTGATTGAGTCTAGTTGATTCTCTAGAAAGTAACTCGGAGTTGTCCATACAGATTGCTAATCGAAATATTGGGTATGGTTGTTAGACCCCCACTTTTTCAATTGGTATCAGAAAAGGCAAACACGTTCAAGACCTTACAAGTCTGTGTTTGTAGCAATCTGACTCCATGGACAAGAGTAGTATCTCTGAAAAATGCGTCACCAGAAATAAAAGGTTTGTCTCGTCTATTTTTATTAAAGAGAAAGATTATTCAATCTCAAACATATATGAACTTTGTGTTCAAACTAGACAGACAGAATCTCACATGTGTTGTCCCGATTACATCTCAAAAGAGTCTATCTCTCAAAATAAATAGGAAACATCTGAAGAGAGTAAGTTGATTCTAAATCTTGTTATAATCCAAGCTGATTAATTCAATCGGATGAAACAACAAGTCAGTGTTCTTCTTGGTATGATAAGAGACTTCAAATTGAAAGAAAATACTGAAGATCATTCTTCGTGTATGACTCTTGAGGAAAATCTTGAAAAGGATGCATTGGAAATAGAACATCACTTGAGTAAGCTCTATATTCAAGGATGCTCTAAGCATTCCAATATACCAATTACTTCTGCTACAACTGAAAATGCTCCAACACCAGAAGTAAAAATAGAGTCCCTTCCAATTAAGAAAGATGTATTAGTTTCCTCTGATCAAGGGAATTCCACACCATATGGAAGGAAGAAATCTCCTGACGAGAATGTTAAGACTAAACTGCCTAATCACTCATGTGATCAAAAAGTGCGTCTCTTTTGCGAAGCAAAAGGTTCTGTTAGACAAAAGAGAAACTCTAAGTTGAATAAAAATTATCTTGTTCAACTTCAACATACCTTAGATCTAATCCTCAAAGGTGTAACTGACATTCATATGTTGAAACCCATTGGTTTTCATACGTACCCTATGTATGTTACCAGGAAGGTCAGTTCAATGAGTTCCTCAAATGTTCGAAAGAAGAACAGAAGTCTTAATAAGAATCGTCTAAGGAAAGACCAAGTTGTTGTTTCTGAAAACAACGTGTCCCTTGATTTGAAAAAAAAATCCAGGAGAAAGAAGAAAAAATGATGATATGAGAAATAACCTGATAAAGATAATTCAACGGTACAAAGAAATTGTCAACAGGTTGTCATCCTCCTCAAGTCAAGACTCTTCTGGTAAGAACTCAAACTATGTCTCATATTTTGATGACAGTAAGTTTTATGATAATTTCTCAAATTAAAAGGGATCCCTCTCATAATTCAGGAGGAAAAAGAGACTTGATCATAAACACAATTCCTTGAATGAGCTCAGAGATTAGACTTGTGCTAATTAATCGCAAGGGTTAGGAACTTGCTCATAAAAAAAATCCCATTGAGCAAAATGTGTAAAACTCATGTGTACTTTGGCAATTTGCATTTTTCCTAGTTGAGCTCTTCTCTTATCGTTTATAGCTAAACTAGTGCCAGCAGACAATATTGCCTAAAAGTATTTGTAATGTCTCTTATTGTTTCCCTATCTAAATTGTCTTGTATTTTTCTTTGTGGGGTGTACTGTATTCGAATGTGTACACGAGTTACCATCTCGAGTCTACAGCTTGGAAAACCCTAAAAGCATTCCTTCCTAAAAACCTTTAAATAACTGACCTATTGAGTTACATAAGTCACGTACGTATACTCTAGGTTATCTTCTGGATTATCAAGAATGCCCTCTTCTTCATCTCTCCATGATGTTTTTGCTAAGGGATTTCTTGAGAAAGGTTTTGGTTTTGAATCAAAAGGAAGGAAAAAAATAACTCTTGTAGAAGATGGTGTACCTAATGCCTCATGCTACTATGCCTACTCACATCAAGATGTTGAGAATAAGGATATGGTTTCTGCTAAAGTGGTTCATGACTTTCTTAAATACTTTGAGAAAGCAAAACTGCAACTTGTTGATACAATGAAGGATCTTGATGTGGTTAGAAGTGATCTGAAAAAGGTTAATGCTGACCTTGGTCTGATGATGTCACATGTTAAAGAACTTCTCAATAAGGATATCTTCTCCGAAGACGCAGTTGATAATATGAATCACAAGCTCAAAGGTCTTGAAACCCGTGAAGTTGTCGAACGTGAACTTTAGCTTATGATCGGTTTTTAGAAGATATGTTTGAGTTGGAATTGCCTAGTAAATCTTCTATTTTTTCTTATTTTGTTTAGAAGAATAACTAGTGTTTGGAATAGCCATTATTGTGATTACACATAGCTATGTCCAAAGTTTTCATCTTCTTGTTTTAGATTTATTGACTTAAATTCTAAACTTTTTGGAAGATGATTTTTGCAGTATTAATCTTTATGGTTTTATATATTGCAATATTTTTATGGGATATGTGTGTTTACGTCCGTGAACTTGATTGTCCCATACTTTGTCAAAAGTAAAGTCGTTCATGAATTGATATGCAAGTATTGATGAAAGAATGCATAGAATTTTGACAAACACAAAAGTTAAGCCTATATTGTCAATTATTGATGTAAGATAGGTTAAAATCTTTTGTGATTCAAGGATTATGTCTATTGTATGTCATTGTCCAAATGGTGATGGAAACATATAATGAATCCTTGTGTTTTCCACAGTAATTGATCTTCCCTGATCCATATTTTTTGTGTATTACTGTGAGGCTCCGTATTGTGTCTTATGTCGAGCACTAGACAACCAAGTTGATTACTTTTGTGATTAGCTTAGTTGTGTTCCTTAAGGTACTTTATGTCGAGCACATTGAACTAAATTAATCATCCTGTGTGGTTATTTAGTTATGACTCCGTAAGTATTTTCTTATGTTTGAGCGTTTTTTTGACTGGGTTGATTGTTTTAATGATTAACTTAGTCATTGATCCATAGATTTTCTTATGTGAGTATAAACGATTAAATTGATTACTTGTGATTAGTTAAATTGTGTATTCCGATTAGATTAATTATGGGTTCTTTTGTGATCAATCTAATTGAGTTTTTTAAGTCTCCATAAGTTTACTTGTGTTGAGCATATTCGATTAATTTTGGATTCCAAATTCATACTTGTATGATATTTGTTGAGTCCAAAGAAATCCTTCTTTTCTTTTGAATTAAGGTCGCTCTTGTTGTTCCCTTGGGAATGACATTTTATGGGGGAGAGTTCTTTTGAACCTGTGCTTAATTGCCAAATCCTTGTGGGGAGTGTGGATGTGGAATATGGTAGGGGTTATATATCTTGTATCTTTATGAACTCCTTGATGAATGCATTTAGCTTCGGCTTTATGATTACATCTAAACAAGATGATATACATTTACCTTTGGTCATGAAATGTGTCTCACAGAAATTTCATTAGGATCTCGTTCTTGTACCTTTGCCAATTTTATTGAAAAAAAAGGGGGAGAATTAATATGTAGTTCACACTACAAATACATATGGTTTTCGGATCATTATGTAAGGGGGAGTGGTTTCCATGTGAGATGGAGTATTGACTAAGGGGGAGTGACGTATCACCACAGTATTGTTGTTAAAGTTGTGATGAAATTGGACTTTGACACTGTATAATGATACTATGACACTGTATAACAATGATTGAGAACTCTTGTTTTCTCGTTGTTATAGCTATGGATTTTCAACAACGATAATGCTAAACTTACAACCTTTGGGATCATTGAACTACTTGGAAGTGACGAAGATTTCGAGTAATGTTGAAGATTAGACATGTGGAATATGAGCTACAAAGTTTATTTATATATTTTTTGTATTCCATATGTATTAATAGTTTTGCCACTAAAATTGACAAAGGGGAAGATTGTTAGAGCATTGGTCGAACTCGCATGCATTGCTATCTCAAGCATGTTTGTCAATTTTAGTGATCAAAACTATAAAGTCTTGATTTCTAGTCTACTATAGCTAAGGTCTCGGACTAGGATAGAAAGTGTAGTTGATCTCAAGAACTCCATGGGAATCATCATACAAGACGAAGGACTACTCAAGGAACTAGTGGATCTTCATTGACTAAAAGGTATGTGGATACTTGAATTATCTATCACTCAAAAGTCTATCTACTCTATCTCCTATCTTGAGACAAAAGTCGTATTACTATATAGACTAACATTATACACATGTGATATTTCGAGCTGAGTATATCTCGCTTATCTATTTCTCGAAATATATGTTGGTAAAGTTTTTGCTTTAGCCAAGTTCATCTTTACCTAGTGACGAAAGTCATGTTATGTTTCAATCATTTTGGAAATTGCTCTGACGAAAAATAGTTTGTGAATAACAACTATATAACGCCCTCTGAGAATATTTCAATGATTGAAATGAGAGTTTAGACAATATAAAAATTGGAGGATATAAGCATTGTTGTGGAAACACATATATGTATAAGTCCTTATTGCTTGAACCGAAGTTTGCGAACTTTTTTGATCAAGTGAAACCGGAGTTTATGTGAACTTCAGTCCGCGAACTGGCGTAGTTCTCGAACATGAGAATTTCTGCTGGAGTTTGTGAACTCTGTCCGGGAACTTAAGTCCGCGAACCCAGTCCGCGAACTTGAGTAGGTTATGTCTAAAAAACGATTTTTGTGAACTTATCTTAATAAACTAAGGAATGCTATTGCAAACCATGGCTTTATAGTTCATGAAACGATTCGAGTGAATCACATCGTTGTTGCTTCGATTGTGTCTTGTGTAGTACATGAGATTTCCTTGCAATTGAACAACTCTCTAACTAGTTCATTTGAGTCATTTGAACTAGTTATGGTGAAGAAGAATATGGTTGATATGAAATTTATCATATGGCTAACCATTTGGTTAACTATTGTTGAACCAACTAATGTACGATTTTGGGTACGGTTACACAAGCCTAGAAACATGCATTACATGTGCGTGTAACAAGTTATGTTTTTGATCTAACGGTTGGTAAATATTAGCTTGAATCTAATCAGGTTTTCATCTAACGGTGAATATTGAATGCTTTGTTAGTAAGCTAACATTGATTGCAAACCCTGATTTGAAGACTATATAAGGGAGAACTCTAGCAATTGGGAAACCTAATCCCACACATTCTGTGTGATACTAGTTGTGCTAAGCTAGAGTCGATTCTCCTTTAACCTTTGGTTTTCTTCTTCTAAAACCAGGTTAACGACTTAAAGACTTCATTGGGATCGTGAATCCATACCGATACAACTTTTATCGTAGTTGTGTGATCTGATCTTGTTGTTTCTATCGTACGAGTACAATTTTAATAATTGGATTGAGATTTCTATCTCCGATAGGCAAGATATAAAAGTAGCCACAAATACTTTGTCTCATCGTTTGTGATTCCACAATATTTTTTTTCGCTGCGTCAATTAAGACTATTGTGAGGTAATTGATAAAACTGAGATGTTCTTCGGAAATATAAGTCTGGTTTTATCAATTGGTTCCTGTTCACCTTGATTTATCAAAAGACGGAACAAAACTTGTAGGTTTATTCGTGGGAGACAAATTTATCTATTATTGTAGACTTTTCTGTGTGATACAGATTTGTTTATTAAAGTCTTCGACTTTGGGTCGTAGAAACTCTTAGTTGTGGGTGAAATCATCTAAGGGAATCAAGTACGTAGTATCCTGCTGGAATCAGAGATGTATGAGCATAACTGTACCTTGGATCAGTGTGAGATTGATTGGGGTTCAACTACAGTCCAGACCAAAATTATCTTGGAGTAGGATAGTGTCTGTAGCGGCTTAATACAATATATGTTTAATCTGGACTAGGTCCCGGGGTTTTTCTGCATTTGCGGTTTCCTCGTTAACAAAATTCTGGTGTCTGTGTTATTTCTCTTCCGCATTATATTTTGTTATATAATTGAAATAATACAAGAATAAAATATGGAACCGGTTAGTCGTTAATCGGCGCATCGATACACTAAAAAATTCACAATAATAATTAATATATTTGTAGGGATATTATAAACCGCTGCATCATAAAATTTATGATGGTCATAATTTAAAAAATGACTACGACGAAAACATTTTATGACGGCTTGACTCAACGCTACAAATAGAATAACTATTCATGGTGGCTGGACTACATCACAATGATCACAACAGTCACAAAAACATTTATTAACGAGTAACGATTGCTTGTTACCCACACATAAAACCACATTTGTGATACCATTTATTTGTGACGGTTTTGTTATTTGTGGCGATTTCAAAACCATCACTAAAGGCTCCTCTGCTTTTAGTGTCTCAAATTAGATTTGATAGCAGTGTAATTCAAATTAATCTTTAAATAATGATGGATTTATCTTATAACGAGATGCTCTTCTCGGTATCAATCACCTCGATGTTACGGATAATTTTGAGATATTTATCTCTTGAAATATGCTTCAACTCGAAGCATATTTCGATTGAATATCTTTGAAATATATCTAAAGTTGTAGATCTTTTCGAATTATCGACAACTTGATCATTATAAGAAATGACTTTATCCATGGAACGATAAGATCTAGATTTCATTTGGCCAAGAACGTAATCTATCAACCTCGAGATAATCATGAACGATTGGTGGAATTGGTAAAGAAAAGTGGTTGAATATGAGACTTCAAAATCAACAATTCACATCATGTAAGAAGCTGACCTTTGTAAGTTCCATGAAATAAGGCATAGTACGACAAACCTTCAGTCCTAATTCCTTTAATATGGGGTATTTTTTGAGAAGTGATCAATAGGAGGAGAAACAAGAAGAGCCATTAAAAGTTTGGGAGAAAGTGAAAGAAAGTATAACTTTTGAACTTGATACAATTATTGGGAGAACATTAAATTTCCTTATAAACTTACAATTATTCTTCTTTTAAATGAGAAAAAGAAAACCATGAGAAGAAACTTCTATATGTGATATGCCACTTTTACAACCAATTAAGATGATACATGTGTAAAACAATGACCCAATACAAGCAAGTTACAAGTGCAAGATAGTATTTCATAATAATAAACACAAAAATTAACAATGGTGGAGATGCGATGTTACACTATTAATGTGAATGGTGAGAGTGATATTAGATAACCCACAACTATTTATAGCTAAGTAACTTCACTAGGAGGAAACATTCAAACTAGAATCCACTAGAATATATAAATCATTATTAAACTTAAACCTAAACCAAAACTAGGGAATATCATATAGGGAAACTTCCAACACTCCCCCTCAAACCGAGAATAGGAAAATAAAATACTCTGACTTTCCAAATACGACTAAAAATCTTATTATAACTTTGTTAGTCAAATTGATATGCACTAAAATTCTGTATCGTAGGACTACAAACGCTTTGCAATTTATGTTTGACGTCATTAAGCCACATTGATCTGCATCAACTGCCCGATTTAAAACTTGCCACAACTTTTGATATGATTTTTTTGATTGGCATCAACATATATCCAATAACTATGCAACTATACTTCATCCATCATCAGCGTAAAGGATTAATAAAATTTTCCAAATCAAACCTTAACATAGCTACTGTCACACTAGTTGTGCCTCCACGCTATATTTTGCTGCCACTTCTTCTTACAATAAAACTCTGAACTTCAAGTTTCGCCGTAAGTACTATTAAATATCATACCTAAAACAAAAACACACAAATACTACTGACACTTGCCTACATGAATCACCATTGTCACATGCTCACTTTCCCATAAACCAAACGGCTAAGGAAATATTACCTCTTTAATCTAACTGCTAATAACATTACTTATTTCTCGCTTAAAACATGTGTTCCTAAACTAGAGATAACACACAACTGGGAATTGATCTTAATCGCATTACATAAAACTTCGTGATGACTCAAAGTTAGACCACAATAACAAACTAAAGTGAGTAGTAAGGATCTAGCAATATCCTCTCTATCATCATACTAGTTCTCATTAATCATCATAAACACAATCAATATTTTTCCTAAACATTCTTTTATTAGCAAAAGTATGAAAGAGTACCTTGAGTTATTATCAACCTCGAGGATAAATTTATCCGCGACCTTCCTTATAGAAACTTGTTTGATATCAAACCAATAATCTAATTTCTTATTAATATCAATGAGAATATCGTTCAGGTGTTAGAAGGTTGCTCTTATTAGACTTCACTTATTATATGAAAGGATTAAACTTCAACATCACCTTAGTTTTTCAAAATTTAAAATCCACAAATCGCGCAGTGAGTGTAAGATATTTTAAAGTTTAAACATGATTTGAATGCGTTTCGACATTTTGTAGAACATAATATGCACTCGTTGAAGTCATGGATCAAGCTTGTGATAGGTTATAAGAAGCGTTTATTGATGAAATTTACGGTTCACTTTGGCATGTTTGGTTAGAGGGGATGGAATCGTTTTTTAATACAAATCGCTTAGAATTGGTTATACCACACTTCAAACAAGTTTTTAATTGGTTTGCCCTGTATTCCAAGACTACTATGTAATTGTTCATACTAAATCACATACATGGTGGATCGTTTATACCAATCACTAGGATCAGTTATACCTAAATATGGTACCTCTTGGTGATCAAGGTCACAACTATTATCGACCTTACACCAATTACAAGGATCGGTCACAAAACACTTATGATCAGGTCACAAATTACTAGATCAAGTTTTCAATTACAAGGATCAATCATACCATCTCATGGTGGTTACTTTAGGATCAATTTTTAATTGCGGACTGGTCATACCAAATCATAAGTCAGGCATTGTGATTAGTTATACCAAGATACATAAATTCGAGGTTAAGATCGGTTAAACCATCTCACCATATTGGTCATTCAAATATATACAATGAATAGTCGGACCAATAAGCCTGTTGATTTCCCTTTTGATTCTACAAACAAGTTAGAATGTACTTCAATAAACAATATAAAACATTGTTTCCTAGGATGATCTTCACCATAACCTAATTACATAATCATAACACTATATACAAGATTATGTGATGTCATCCCTTAATACTATATAAATTTCCATTAATACTTATAGCCTGTTTGGATAGGAAAATGGAGCTACTTTTTGACTACTCGTAAGTTGAAAAGTGGAAGTTAGGTAGGAAGTGTTTTATAGATCGACTTTTAAAAAGTCGCAAAAGTGACTTTTTAGCCTAGATTTTTGGCCGACTTCTCGGAGAAGATGCTTCTCCTCCTTAACCGCGTCCTAATTTTTTTTCATTCCTCTTTATACTCTCCTCAAGATCATCTTGATTCCCCTTCTTCTTCCTTTACTTTCTTCAAGAGTCATGGGAGAAGAACTACAAGCTCAAACAAGAACTAGGTAAAATTTTTTTCTCTTTTCTCATCAATTATAGTTTCATAGTAAGATCAAGAATGAAATTTTTCTATGATATTGATTTGATTAGGTTTATTATTTATATCTTTAAAAAAATCATCTTTATCTACTTAATCATTATCTAAGCATACATAATATGACATAGTTGATGCTTAGATCAGTTGCAACATCTTTATCGTTAATATATATATATATTTTAATTTAATTTTTTTGTTTGAAAACTTTCCTTATGCATAAAGGATGGATGTTCACAAAAGGTATAAATTAAATTGGGGTTTAAGATCTAAAACCCCTTTAAAATCTCTGTTTTACATATTCTTTCTGATTTTTAGTTTCATTTGAGACTTGGATGTTAAAATTATTTATGATATTGTTTTTATTATTATTTGTTAGATTAATTGTGGATTCAAGTTAAATCAAGTACAATGCCTTCTTTGAAGAATCTAAAGAGATCTTTCAGTTGGTCTTTTTAGGATCAAATATCGCAATAGGATACATTCGCGAGCTTGATAAATAACACTTAAGTAGTGTCACTTAACGATTTGAAGAGTGATGAATGGATGATGAGATGGTAAAAAATCAGAAAAGTGTGATGACTATTGCGATGATTAGAGTGTTAGAAGATCAACTATAGAACTCTTGTGAGAATATTTAAAAGTGGGATCCTAAAATAAAGGAAGATTAGATGTCATCCACTATGTAATTCCCTATAAAAAGAACCGAATATGCTGTAATAGAAGAGAAAATCTTTTTCGAAAAAGTTGAGCAAGGAGGAGAGAAAGTCGTAAGCGGATGTTAATTCTTTAGATTTATTTTTTTTATCTTGTAAAAGTTGTGAGATTAATCAATAAAATTTATGATTGTTGATCTAAAATGATTTTGATTGTAATGAATTCTTGTGAGGGGGTGTAGTGGATTTCCTCTACTACATATTAACAGAAATTATGGAATCAAGAATATTTGATTGAAGATTGTGGAGATTATTGTGAAAACTGGTTTAAATCAAGAAAATGATAAAAGAAAACAACAAATCAGTTGGGAGAAAAGATGATTAAGATCAATGAGAATAAAAGAAGATTGAGTGTAACGAATCACAAAAACAATGGTTAATGAATTCATGAAAACATTAGAGAAGGATACAAAACGAGATTTTGAAGGAAAGAAGATTATGACAGAGAAAAATATCTCCGTTCAGATTGGGAAAAAGCGTAAAATTACGCTTCACAATGGTAGAGATACCAAAAGAAAATTTGAGTTTACATCTCCTTTTGGTAATCACAAGAATTGGTTATACGAAAAGAAGAGGAGAAATCGCAAAATCTATGGAAGAATCGGGCGTGAATAGAACTTTGGTAGATATGGGAAGCTTCAGTGATGTAATATTTTATCATGCATACAAAGGAATAGATACAAAGATGAAGAAATGTCTCATCCAACATATCATATTCATGGTTTTAAAAGTCCACCACTAAACCAAAAGGAAATAACAAAAGAATTTTACATTAGAGAAATTGAAAACAAATAACGCTATGTGTGGCGGATATGGAGTCACCATATATAACATGTTGTTGGGAAGATCATGGATACACGCAATCAAAGTTGTAGCATCAACATTACATCGTTGCATCAAGTTTACATGCTGAAGCGGGATTGGGTGAAATTAGGGGATATATTGAAGGTACAAAACTATGTTATCAAATTGAAGTAAAAATTATGAAGGACGAGTGAAGAAGGAAAAGCTTCGCAGAAGATGGCGAAAGAGGCAAAGAAAGAAGAGGATTTGAAAATCTACATGATAAGAGCGAGAAGAAGGAAAGGAGTACCAGTGGAAATTTCACGAGAAGGAGATAAAACCAAAGAAAATTATAAAAGAACCAACACCAATGGGAGAACCTTTGAAGCAAGTTACACCGAGTAGAACCAACAAAAGAAGTAAATATTGAAACTCAAGAAGAACCTAAAATGTTGAAAATTGAACTAAGATGGATACAAAGTAGAAGAAAGAACCGTCAATCTCTTGCGAGAATATAAAGATATTTTTTGCATGGAACATGGATGAAATGCATGAATAGATCCATCAGTTACATGTCATAAATTGGAGATCAACAAAGATGCAAGACCATTTAAGCAGAGGATAAGAAAAATCGCAACAACTTACCATCCCAAAATAGAAGAGGAACTACGAAAATGCTTGATGCGGGAATTATAAGACAAAGAATACCCTGAATGGATAGCAAAACATGGTTGTGGTTCCAAAGAAAAAATAATGGAATAAGAATTTGCATAGATTTTACTGATCTAAACAAAGCTTGTCCTAAAGATAGTTTTCCATTACCAGATATACCTCAAATGGTTGAATCATCATCAGGAAATGATAGAATATCTTGTTTAGATGGGTATAAAGGATACAACTTTATTCCTCTCGTCAAGAAGATCAAGAACATACTTGCTTTTTCGCTCCAAGAGGGTTATATTGTTATACAAAAATGCCATTTGGTTTGCGAAACGAGATAACATATAAAAGAATGGTAGAGAAGGCATTCGAAAAGTGGATACACAAAACATTAGAGGTGTATGTAAATGACATTTTGATTAAAAGTAAAGAAGCTAAAAACCATGTACAAGATATGAAGGAGATTTTGAACAGATGCGGCATTTTAACATCAAGGTGAATCCATAAAAATGCATTTTTGGAGTTGCATTAGGAAAGTTTTTAGTATACATTGTATCCAAAAGGAAGAATACAAGTTGATCGAGAAAAAGTTCAAGCGAGTTCGATATGCCAACACCAAAAAATGCGAAAAAGATGTGCAAAAGTTAAATGGTCTTTTGGATTCGCGAAGATTTATCTGCGATCATCAGACAAATGCAAATATTTTTTCAACATCCTTAAAAAAGGGACAAAATTTAGGTGGACAGATGAATATGAGAAAGATTTTCAAGAATAAAAGAATACCGGTGAATACATCTATTTTACAAAAGGCGAACCGGAGAAGAGCTATTAATCTATCTTTGACAACTTCGCATGCACTAAGTGATGTGTTATGCGGTAGATCGGAGTTGAAAACCAATTTACTACATCAGCAAGATCGTTCAATGAGAAAGAAATTATTCTAAGATTGAAAAACTGATTCTAATTGGTTTATGACCTTTTAAACTTCTCGCATATATTTCCAGGCACATAAAGTTAAGTGTTAACAAAAATACCAATTGAATCAAAGGATAAAGAACTCAAAAAGATCAAAGAGTTGAGAGATAGAATGCAGTAGATATTTCAAATTAAATATGAAGTGTTATCTTCACCAAAGTCAAGAAAGGTTGTTGCAGACTTTTTAAGACTTCCTTTTAGAAGATGATGAAGCTGTTGAGGAGATGATGGATATAGAAGAATAACAAAGGAGATCCAAAAGACTTGTTAACATAACTAAATAGATGGAGATATTGGTGGATGGATCCTCAAATAGGGGAAGGTAATGGAGTTGAATTATCTTGATTTCACGGAGGGAACAAAGATGTCTTTTTCATTTAGGTTGGAGTTTGATCTACTAATAATGAAACAAAATATGAAGTCGCGGTACATGCCCTAAAATTAAATAGAAATAAATTAGAAAATGCTAGAATTACAAGTGATTAAAGCAGCTAGTTATTCCTACGAGATAAAGGAGAATACACAACAAATGAACCATCCTCAAGAAATACAATAAACTTGTTAAGAATCGCTGAAAATCCCAAAAATAAAATGGAGGCATATATCAAGGAAGGATAACAGACTCATAGATGCTGTATGCTTTCATTTCAAGCATGATGATAGATCCAATCATGAGATGCATAAAGATACTGAACACTTTTTTGCCTTCAATCAATCAATAAAGAAGAGGAAGAATATGTAGATGTAATGATAGTAGAAGGTGGTGAAGAAGGGTTAAAAGACAATATCATGATTGGAGAGCGAACTTCATGCATATTTAGAAAGAGGAGAGATACGAAATGATTGGAGGCACAAATAAATTAAAGAGTCGTGCAACAAATTATATGAATTAAGAGATGGGATATCGTATAGAAAATCATTTAATGGACCATCACTTAGATGTTTGACACGAGAAGAATGAGATAAAGTGTTAAAAATGCTGCATAGTGGGGATGCTGGTAAACCATTAAAGATATATAAAGCAAAAACACAAGGTTATTATTGGCACATATATGTACGAAGAGAAACAAGTATCAAAGTCACTGCGGATTGCCACCACATGGAAAGAGAATACATGCACTTATCATCCTCAACAAGTGTTTGGACTTTTGGAAAGTGGTCTAGACATTGTGGGACCATTTATGCGAGTGCCGACAAAAAGATACTAATTGTGCAACAGATTATTTCACAAAATGGGCGCGTAAAGAAGTACATCACATTCTACACAAAGACATATTTACATTCATATTTGAAAATATCATTTGGCAGATTTGGAATTCGATATAGTTGGTATCCTGATAATGGGAGAAATTTGAAGGGAAAAATATAGAAATGTTGCTTAATACATTTAAGATAAAAATGGAAAATCTACTTTTATACCTACATGCTAATGGGCAAGTAAAGGCAACAAATAAGACAAATCAAGATATTTTAAAGAAGAAGTTGAGGACATAATAGAGCATGGTGCGAACAAGTACATAATGCAATATGGGCTTACAAAACAACTAGGCTTAGTTAATCGAATGCCACCTTCTGCTTAACATATACGTGGGTCGAGGCGTTGTTACCAATGTGGTTGCTATACCCAATTTACAAAAAAGAGTGTATTGGAGAAGAATCTAGCCGAATGATCTTACAACCGGATGAATTAGAAGAGAAGAGAGAAAGCTACAACATATGGAGAATTATAAACTGATTGTAAGACGAATACAATAAGCGTGTCAAGCCACGTGAATTTCAAATGGCGATTTGGTTTTTTCACAGACACCAAATTATCAGCCGAAATGGTGGAAAAATCGTAGAGAAAATGGATGGACCTTTACATGTAAAAGAGATAATTGAACAAAAAGGCATACAAATTGATGGATCCGTAGGTAAAGATGTTGGTCAAAGACTTGGCATCATGAATACACTTTTATATTTAAAGAGATACTACTCATGAACTTTGAGAATCCCTAGTTGATAAATGATGTATGATGCAACAAAAATAAGTATTAAAATAAATTTTTTTGAAATCATCATAAAATTTATTCAAGATCAAAATAAAATAAGAATACGCTAAAATTTCATGAAGAGAAATCAAAATGGGACCGACTAATCTTTATGGCGACACCCTAGTTCGCGAATAAAATTTCGCAAGAGTGAAAATTTAAGACCTAAAGTACGTCATAGAAGGGGTATCTGTTGCATGGCTCAGCGATAAGGTTACACCGCTGCTGGAACCTGAGTCATGGAGATTTGGGGTCAATGAAAACCCATCCAGGAGAGACACCTTGGATTCTCAACTTGAGCATATGACTTGAGTTGGGCGACTAAGGTAATAAGAGCTCTCCTAAGGGGTGCAGAGTATGACCAAGGCGCCGAGGTACACGGTTGAGCCAAGAGTGCCCGGGGCGTATGAAACTACCCTGGCCATTCTTGGCAAGTCTTGGCTATGATGCACTCGGCCAAAAGAAAACCCCACTTAGGGTGCAGTCTCGTAACCATAAGCCATATAGGCAAAAGGGATAAGAGGCTGCGAACACAACTGGTTGTTGTTAAGACTGGATGGGAGGAGCTAGTCTTGTATGGCAGAAGTACGTCTCCTTGAAAGGGAAACCAGGGGGAAGATAAGGGCGGCACCCTCCATTAGGGAGATGATAAGTGTCTTAAGACGCAAATGTCATGAGGCTTTTTACTCACGGGAGTATTAAGACTTGTCATATTTGTGCAACATTCCTAAAGAGGCAATAATACAAAAGAGAAGTTAAGACGAGATCAATGGGTTTCTACATGAAAGTGTAGAAACGTCCTGCGATTTCGTCGCAAGACGGAAATGTCATGGGGCTTTAATTTCGCAAGAAAATTTAGGCATGTCATATTGTCGCAACAAAAATACAAAAAGAACATAAAGTTAAGGCAAGATCAATGGGTTTCTACATGAAAGTGTAGAAACGTCCTGCGATTTTGTCGCAAATAAAAAAGATGGCAAAATAAGACCTTTAACTAGGAAGGCAAAATAAGACCACAAAAGATTTATAAATACTAACTATTCTTTATGCAGATCATTCATCGCTAGAAAGATAATGAGAGGCAAGAATGGGAATTAATAAACAAGATGACATTATCTTTCTCGCAAATACCTAAAATACCAAAAGTATAATATGAATCCAAGGATGGTCCAAAATACATTGTTCGCAAGAAAAGAAAGAGAAAAAGTAACTCAAGAAAACAAAATCAAAACTCAGACTTCAATATTTTCTTCACGAGCTTTATCATCTTCACCAGCTTTATCATCTTTGCCAGTATTTTCCTTATTCTGATCGACTCCGACTCGACTTCTTCCTCATTTGGCTTATCACCAGTAGTTGTTTCATCACCAGCAGTCTCCTTCTTTAGTAGGGATTTCTTCTTCTTCTTCTAAATCTTCTTTGGAAACACCATCTTCACCACTTTCATAATCAAGATCACTATCAATAGCACGAGGAATTTCATCTTCATCTACTTCCAGAGGTTTGATTGATACAGGAGAAAGAGATTTGGACATCAATATCTCATTCACAAGAACTTCAGCACTAAGATGAGCTTGGCGAAGGAAAGCTCTATCACGGTTTCTAATCTCCATGTCTTTGAAATAAGCAAGGTAGTCATATTTTTTTTCTGCTTGATCGCGAGAACGAGCAAGGTGAGCAGCAAGTAATCCATTTTCTCTGCGAAGTTTGGCAAGCTTAGAATCCAAAGTAGAAATGGAAGAATGAAGTTTTCTTTCAGATTCTGCGAAAAATAAGAACAAACATTAGTTGGGCGAGTACTTCGCAAGAGAATATGGCAAGGAAAATTAACAAAGAAAAAATGGTTGAGGCAGTCAAAATGACTACCTTCCTTTTGCGAAATTAAGTTTTGAATTAGTGCCAAGCAAGTATTCTCCCAATGATTCATGGCGTCATCAAATTTATCTCCAACTAAACCCTTCAGTCGAGATTTTAAATTCTTTTCTTTAGAGATGAGAAAAGTGTTTTCCTTCGCAAGAGAAGAATAAGATTCTTCTAATTTGGAATATTGTTCTTGGAGTTCATTTGCTTTTACACTTAAAATTATCCTACCCTGCATAAGTGAATTTTTCTCACCGATAGATGATTCAATTACTTCTTTAAGTTCATTTTTCAGCGAGTGAAGAGATTATTCTTGACTATCACACACTTTTTGGAGAACAATTAGTTTCTGCGAGGAAATCGCCACCATATTTGATAAAGCTCGCTTCTCTGAGATAAAGTTTTATTTTCATCTGATAAAGTTTCCATCTCTAAGTTAGCTTTAGTCAAAAAATAAGAGAGGCGAGATATTTCGCTACTTAATGAGTTTTGCTCTTGAACTAGTTGAGTATTCTCTTTGGTAAGATTATCTATTTGATCAACCGAATATGTATGAAGATTATCTAATCGGTTATACTGATCCATCCAAATATCTCTATCAACGCGAATTTCTTCAGCGACAGATTCAAACTGAAATCTTTCCATTATTCGTTTCTGGTTTAAAGCTTAACAAGCGAAAAAGTACTTTAAGAATAAACAACATGGAAAGAACAAATTTGTGAAAAGGAAAGGTAAAGTTGAAGATAAGAAGTTTATACCTTTTAATTCATCATTCTTCTTGCGAAGAAGCTCGCAGTCTAAAGAAACATTTTGAAACTTCTGATTTTCAAGACGAAGAGTGTCACATTCCAGGGTCTTGGCTTGAAGACTTTTCTTCAAAATTTCAATTTCATTCTCCAAGGATGTTTGCGAAATTATCCTATCAGAACCAAAATATTTACCCAAAATTTCGCAGACACCAGACTTGACAGGGTCCACAGATGATTTCTTGACATCATCCAAAATATCAGATAAAGCTTTGAAGGCAATATCCATTCCGTCCGCAGTTTCTTTAGAAAAAGTGAGAGTCTCAGATGGAGTAGCAGTAATAATAGAAAGATGACGACCATCTTCTTTGTTAAAGAGATGTCATTTGAGGGAGAAGTCTGAGGAAGATCAATGGATGATGTTATAGTAGAATTAATTTGAGAAGTATTGGTCGCAGGAGAAGAAAAAGTTTCATTCGCAACGAACTCGGCAGAGGGAATTTCATCCATAACAGGATTGGTTGAAATATTAACATCTATTGCGATGGTTTCGCAGACAGGAAGTAGAGGTTCAGTTTGTGAAAGTGTTGAAGAAGAAGTTGAAAGACCAAGTTTGGGAAAGGAAACAGAAGTTTCAACAGTTTTAGGTTGGCGAGATCTTTTAAGAGGTTTAGTGGCATCTCCGTCACCCTGCGAATCACAACTTAGATAAGAAACAGAGGCAACAATATTGTTATTAAAAAATAATGGTGTTTCTTACTACCTTGTCATTCGCAGACTTTCTTTTTCTCGCAGGAACTTTGAGTTGCGAACTTCTGGGAGCATTAGGGTTTTGAACTGTAAATTTAGTATTGGAGGTGTTTTTGCTGAAACAGAAACAATATGGGAATTACACAAAGAACAAACAAGATGATCTCAGCAAAACAAAATCAGTTTCAGCAAAATCAAAAGAAGAAAAAGAAGAAGAACTAACCTTGGTGACTCCATGGAAGTAGAAGAGAACAGTAGCAGGAAGATGAATTCGGTAAAAAAGAAAGTTGCAGACGATGAAGATTTGCAGAGAATATGAAGATGAGGAAGATAAAGACGAAGTAAAAGAAGAAAATTGTCTTTCCCCCTGATCCTTCTTTAAATAGGCAAAGGAAGATGACCGGTTAATGATAAACGTGCCGGTGAATAAAGGAATATTCAACACGTGTTGACGGTTATGCTTAATTCACGGAGCCTTGTCGGTAGAGAAAGAAGTTGAAAGAAAAGATGAACAACTGCGGCATTTTGAAGAACAATTTCTCATGACATTCTCTCCTTCGCAGAGAAGACATGAGAAGAGGCAAGATGTAGGATCAGAATATCGCAAGAAGGACACATTTGCGAAGTTTGATCAACAACACTTTGCGAGCGTCGCAGAATGATTTGAAGAATGATGTAACAGATGACGATGGCAGAAAAATGAGAAAAGTGTGATGACTCTGCGATGATTAGAATGTTTGCGAAGATTAACAATAGAACTCTTGAGAGAATATCGCAAGTCAGATCCTAAAATAAAGGACAGATTAGCTATCATCCACTATGTAATTCC